>CABHPQ010101996.1:11543-36530 GCA_902168405.1 Peromyscus aztecus
AAGTATGAGGGCTGTCCAGGTATCTGAATAGACAAACTTTGTTTCCAATCATTTGTTTCAAGCTCAACCCCAAAAACATATGCAAGGGACTGAGTGAATGAGCAAACTTATCTCTATAATATTACATCAATACTTATTTATCTTGACTATAATTAAAAAGAAACTTGATTATTTATGACTAACTATTAAAAACAATGCTTTTAAGTTGAAGTTCTTCTAGCATAAAATACAGATTCAGTAAAGAAACCAAAACAAAATGTCAATATAAGACATATATATGCATCAGCTAGTCCAGATAACTTAAGTTTAACAAACTTAGCAAATACAAGGAGGCTACAGAGATGTTTAAGCCTGAATGTTACCCTGGGTAAGGAGAAACATCTTTAAGTCATTGGTTTTTAACTATAAAAACTGTTCTTAAAAGATTAAGATCTTTCAAATGTCTTTTGTAATATCAACAATAAAGTACCTTTTTTAACTTTAAGGGGGAGAAAACATGGCATCATTATAATTTTTTACTTAGAGACTTGGATGATTTCTTTGCTCTTACCTTTGGCAGCACATAGTCTGTCTGTTTTATTTTATTATGGCTGGTGCTTCCGGGGATCATCATCTGACATTGGCAATTTTAAAACTGCCAAGGTTCATCATTGCAACCAGACTCGACATAAGTACTTAGGTGTTACACATATTTTTTAAAACAGTAATTACTTGCACACATGCACACAGTTGGATCCAACTTTCATACATACATACATACATACATACATACATACATACATACAGTTAAAGCTTGCTTACATTTTTAAGTCATATACCTGTTCATATAGGCAGTTTGCAGAATCATTAGCCATTTTTAAGATGAAAACCAACCAGAATTAACTTTCAAATTCAGTATTTGCAGGTATAAGAAACCATAACAAACAGTTTATATCATATCCCCTCTGACCTTTTACAACCTTTTATATACCCTCAGTCCATTCCTTTGATCCCTCAGACTTTTAAAACCAAACATATATGTGGCCATATTTTTATTCATACCTGCAGAGTAGACAGACTTTTTTTTAAAACCATGACCCTTTAGAGTCTCAATGTAACAGCAGAATAGCAAGAGAAAGAAATCTGGAACATGGTTCCGTTTTTATGCATCTCAAATCACTTTCTTTCATCACTACTTAAGTGATTCTTCCTCAGTCCTTCGTAATCAGCTTTTACACACCTGATAACCTGCATTTCACATGTCTTTAGTTACTTTCCTTCTTTCCAAATCTTTCTATATTTCTATACAATCTTTCTATATTCCATACCTGAAACCTTTACATCTTAGATCCCACATAAACTTTACTTATATTCAAACCTTACAACTTAAAGTTCCATATTTTTATTCCTCAAACTACTTCCTCAGATCCAAAATATCACATACTCAAACCCTCGTGACATGCTTAAACCAGAATTAACATAATATGGTTAAATCCCACATATATCTTACAGTTTTCCTTCACATTCAGCATAGTTCACATCCTCTCTGGCCTCCTACAACTTAGCATTTACCTACAGGTCAGGCCCTTCCCTCTGTTTGCTCTTTTGGTTCAGCCTGACATAGACAAATTCCTTTTTTCCTTTCCTATCATTATTTCAGTCTTTCACTTCTCTTGTTTTTTAGACAACGTGCAAATTTCCACCAAAGTTCTTTTTCTTGTGGTTTCTTTCCAGCAGTTTAAAACATTGCATAGGTATAACACTTCAAACAGGAATAGAAACATGTAGATATATGAACATATCATAACAAAAAACTTATTTCTGCATTAATGTATTAAAACCTGTATCAATGTGAAACATTTCAGATTAGCAGAAGTTTTTCTTATCTTAATCAATAATAATTTGTAATCAGTTCTCTTAAATGATGACAAGTATTTGTGACCCATTGAACTCAAATGACCAGAATCCACGTATTTTTCTTTTCTTGTGGAGGCAAAAGCATAATTTTTTCCAAAACATCAGAGTATGCAGGCTGGTAATTCAACATTTTTTTCTCAGGCAGTATCAGGACAGAGAAGGGTTAACAAGAGAAGTTGCAGGCCAGCAGAAGAGACCTTGAAGTTATCACAGTAAAGGAAGGAAGGGGGAGCAGCGGGCATAGAGTGTGTCCTTGGCTGCCAGTGTTCCTGAAAAAAAGTTTTTGTTAACTCCTCTGACTAAAGTCAGATTTTCTGTTCGGTGTTCACACAGTTTTTGTCAATTGCAGGCAGTCCCCATTGGGAAAATAAGGGAGGTTATCAATCACGCTGTTGTTGCTAACAGTCTCCTGGACATCCTGCCAATGAGCAAGGGTTAAGTCTAGGGGTGAAGACGGGGTGTTCCCCATATGGAGAGACAGAGAGATAGAGACAAAAGACAGACTCCAAAAACACACAAAGACGACAAGAACAGATATACAGACATAATCCGCGCGGTGGTGATTTTTGGCTACAAAACCCGAAAGTACAGATTCAGATGGGAGTAGCCGCAAATAGCCTCGCTCCCCAAGGGAAGGAGAGACACTATATCTGCCTCCTTCCTCCAGACCACTCCGGAGGAAACCTCCAGAGGGGGGACCTGGGGACGTCTGGGCACGTCTGCCCCCACACACAGGTCCCAGATCTGCCTGTGCACCTCATACAGGCACAGAATACAGATGCCAAATCACCCAGACAAAGACAAGGACATAACAACATAAAACATAAATCAAGCTCATTTTAAAATGTCTCTAATCACATCATAAAAAATAAAAAAGGCGTCAGGGACATTTTCTCCATCTTTGAGCATATTATTAATATCTTTTCCAACTTTATTCCAAATCAGAGGGTGAATGCCCAGTACGTCAGGGACATTTTTCCTCCACAAAACAAAAAAAAATATTTTAACAAATCTTTCTTTTTAACTCTTACTCCCTTCTCTCTTAAATTACTTTTTATCTCTCTGATACCTTTCCCATGATTGATAGACAACAAGTATACCCCACGGTACCCGAGTCGCCTGAGTGATGCTGTCCGGGTGCCGCTATCAAAATATGTGTGTCCGGACCTTCTTTTCGTCTGCCGTCTGATGAATCATCGTGCCTCGAGCCCCCACGTTCAGGCGCCACTAGACCCGTCTTGCAGGTCCAGTTATTCATGGGTCTCTAGCCGAGAAACCCCTGAAAGAATCATGGGGAGGGAAGGGAATGAAGCCAGGCACATATAATGAATGACAAGAGTCAGTCTGAGTCATGTCAAGGCTTCGTTTATTAGTTGGGGTTTGAGGTTTATATATGGGACTTTGGATAGGGAAGGGGCAGAAAAAGGAGAGTGGAAAATTTTCAGAAGAAGTCAGAGTGGTCGGGGGGAGGTGAAGTCTCTTTGATTCCCAGACTCTGCAGCTGGCTGATTACTGTTCAAGGCTATATCTAAAAAGTATACTTCTTAGTTGGGCCAAGGTCGTCCTATTTCTGCAGGACGTGCAGTTCGGCCAAGGGTGTCTGGTTTTGCCAGACTCTAAACTCTAGGCAGAAACACAAAACATAACTATCTTAAGTCAGACAGTCCTAGGTCAGTCTCTAACAGTTGAGTAGATTAATGATTAATTTATTCATAAAGACTTAGGAAGCAAGTTCATAATGCTTGGTGTTCCTACCTATGATGGGAGTGCAATCAGAGAAAAGCACTTACTTAGAGGGATGATGACTTCATTCCACTGCTGAGCAATCATCTCAGATGAACATCACAGTGTCATGCTGTGCACCTAAGTGCTTCCTGCTGCTCAACAAAGCTGTGTTTGGCCTTTATTTCAATGTCCTGCCAAGAACATCAATTATTGTAATTGAATATACTCAGTGCTGTCCACCAAAGACATTTAGGAATTTTGAGAATCCCTGCATCATTTGGTCTGTGCCTGTTCTAATGTTTTCTGTTACATTTGCATTTTTATATTCTACATCACCCAAATCATCCAACACTATAAATCTGCACACATACATTCGTTTCTCAAAAAGAGAATAAAAAGGCTTGACACAAATTAAACATGGAGTTGTTAAATTGTTCCCACCTTTAATTTCTGATATTCTGTGAGATGCTCCTATGCTTTTCTTTTAAAGTATATAATTCTATTATATTAAAAAAAGGAAATTGTGAATGGTTCTTTTTTAGTTTTCATCCTGAGGAGATATTCAATTTTGCCAATGTCATTTTTTGCATCTTTTGCCATTATCAAATGGGTTTCTTTGTTCATTTTGTTTACATGTTGTGTTATAATTATTTTTTATGTTAAAGGATGATTGCATTCTTGAAAAAAACAACTTATTCATTGTGTATACTATTATCTGTTTTTAAATTTTCTTCATAGCTATTGTTATTTTATTTTCAGTTTCATATGTGTAAATAACTCATTGTGATCACATTCACCCTCTATTACTCTCTGTCAAATCCCCTGCTCCTGCTGATTTCTTAGTCTCTTTCCTAATTTGGTATCTTATTTTTATAATTCATTGATCATACAATCTTTAGTCTTTGCATGTTTTCTGTTGTTTCTTTTGCTGTTAATTTCTAATTGTATTTGATGTTATAAGACAGGTAGCATTTCAATTTGTTGGCCTTTAGGAAGACTGTCTCCTGAGCTAAAATATTTTAGAGAAAACTTTGTGTGTTGCTGAGAAGGATATGTGCTCCAGAGTTGTTGGATAAAGTGCTAGACACTTGTATATTAAGTCTCTTTTAGCTAAAGTGGTTTTTCTCTGAAGCTTCCTTGTCAATTTATGTCCTGAATGATGCATTAATAAGACTTGTAATCAGATGTAATGGCACTTGCCTGTAATCCCAGCAGTCTAGAAGCAAAGACAGGTAGATCTCAAGGACTTAAGGCCAACATGGGCTATGTAGTATTTGTCAAGCTGTCCAGGGCTACACAGTGAGGCCTTGTTTCAATAAAACAGAACAAAACAAAGAAAGAAGCAAAAAGAAGTGTTATGTTAAGCCACCATAATACAGTTGAATTTACTGGCAAGTACACACACACACACACACACACACACACACATACACAAGCAGATATTTCTTCTTGATGAATTATCTATTTAGTAGTATTCATCATTACTTATATTTTTGAAGTTTATTGTACCAAACAGAACAGACACCTTTGTTCTTTCATATTCCATTCAATTAGAATACTATTTTCATCTTTTTGTTTTCATTCTATGTGTGTGTTTTTTTTTCAGTAAAAATTTGTTGCTTAAAAACAATGAACAGCTGGAGAATGTTTTGTCCACTCAAGCAAAATTAAAACAATTTACATTTAAGATTACTATTGAGAGATATGTGCTAATCCCATAATTTGGAGGGTTTCATAGTAGATTTGAATACCAACCCTGAGCCACCCTAGTTAAATGTTTTCTATATAAGAGTTGCCTGGTTATGGTGTCTTTACACAGCAATAGAAAACCTAACTAAGACAGAAGTTGGTGCCAGGGACTTGGGTACTGCTGTGATAGACCTGACCATGTTTTTGTTTGAAGGAATTTGGACTTTGGTACTTTGGGTTAGAAAAAGAGTGGAATGCATTAAGCACTGCTTAATGGGCCATACTCTTAGGAGCATGCAACACAGTGGTGCTAAGAGTTACTTTAACTGTTTGGGACACATTCAAAAGGTTTCAGAGAAGAATTTTAGTACGTTGCCTATAGGTCGTTCTTGTGATATTTTGGTGAAGAAAGTGGCTGCCTTTTTCCTTTTTCCAAAGAGTCTGCCTGGGGCTAAAGTGAAGAGGTTTGGATTAATTCCATTGTCGGAGGAAATCTCAAAACAGCCTAGTATAGGTTCTGTAGTACAGTTATTAGTGGTAACTCTAATGAAGATTTATAATGAAAAGGAGCAATCTGAGCAAGAAAAATTACGAAATATGAAATATAAGGATAAAATGAACACCAAAAAGTGGAATGAAACTAAGCCCTGTCTTCAATGATATAAGCAGATTAAGAAATGTAATAAAGGGAGTGGTCACCTTAAGCAAGATCCCACCCAGCTAAGTTTCCAATTGTGAATTAAAGAAAAGTTTAGTCAGGTGTGGTAGCATATTCCTTTAATGACAGCACTGGGAAGGCAGAGGCTGGCAGGTAGATCTCTGAGTTTGAGGCCATCATGTTCTAAATAGAAAGTTTCAGGATGGCCAAGCTTTGACATTGAGGGACAGAAAGCTGGTGAAGGTGTAATTAAATGAGGGAGCCATAGTCCAGCTTCAGCAAGGAGCAGAACTTGGCAGTTTGGCCATGTGGTTCTGACTTTAGAGTTAAGGATAGAAGAAACAGATTATGGAATTTGTCTCCATTCCTAAGGAAAGCTGCCAAGGCCAGGCATGTGCCAGGGGTGTCCCTGAATGGAGGCCTAATAGGGATACCCTTTTGTGAAGCTGTGAAGTTGAAGCGTGAATTGTCATGAAGACTCCAAGATGTTAGAGATGCCAGAGTTGTGGAATACTTGCCAAGGAGAACTGCTAACTTGAACAAGTCCAAGAAAAGAAGTGTGTTCCAGCAAACAAAGCTGAACTGAGTTGGAGATCTGGACTGCATTTTGATATTAGTCATGGAGATGCAGAGTTTGGAGTTTGACAAGCTGGTTTTCAGTCTTGCTTTGGTCCAGTATTTCCTTACTATGCTCCTTTCCCTGCATTTTGAAATAGTATTGTATATCCTGTGCCACTATATGTTGGAATTATGTAGTCTGCTTTTTAATTTTGATTTTTCCAGGGGTTTGCAGTTCAGAGATTGTATCGATCTTAGAGAGACTTTGAACTTTGGACTTTAAAACATTGTTGAGATTGGGATAGACTATGGGGACTTTCAAAGTTGGACTAAATGAATGTCGAATTATGATATTGTTACAATCTTATGGGAGCCAGGGAGTGGAATGTGGAAGTTTGAATGTAACTAACCCTCATAATCTCATAGGGAATGGCACTATTAGGTAGTGTGGCTTCGTTGGCATGGATATGGCCTTGTTGGAGAAGTGTGTCACTGTGGGGCAGGCTTTGACATTTCCTATGTTCAAGATATCATCCAGTTTTTCACTCTACTTCCTGTTGCCTGCAAGATGTAGGACTCTCTGCTCCAGCATCATGTCTGCCTATTTGCCACCATTCTCCCTTCCATGGTGATAATGGACTGGACCTCTGAAAATGTAAGTGAGCCACCCTGTGGGAGGCCTGCTTCCACCTTTTAGAGGGTTCTTATGAGGAGGAGAGAGGAATAAGAAAATATCAGATATAGAGACCTAGCTGATGAGAAGAGATACAGAAACACAGGATAGCTTTGGGAGGACCTGGGTCAACATCCAACATCCCAGAGCTTTATTCAAAAGGGCTTTTTACAACAATGCCCAGGTGCAAGGACATAAGACCTCCCCCTTTCTCTAGATACAGCCAAGTGCAGATGCTTCCAAATACCTGGCAACCATACCAGTGGTCAAATCATCACTTTATGCAGCCATGCTGGGTAAAGCAAGCTCAGATTCTCTGACCCTGAGTAATTTGGGCTTACACACCACCCCAGCTAAATTTTCCTTATAGGAGTTGCCATGGTCTTTTCACAGCAATAGAAACATTAAGACACTTCCTTTGACACCAAAAGGTCATGCACATTTCATAATGTAAAATTCATGTAGCTCATCTTTAAGAGTTCCCAAAGTCTTAATGGTTCCAACATTATTCAAATCCCCAATGCAAAGTCTCCTCTGAGATCAATGTCTGTGAACCTCCATGAATAATAAAAATACATCTACTTTCCTTCAGAGGTACTGTGGTAGAGAAAGCCCAACCATTCTTTAAGGGAATAACAAGAAAATATGTAACTGAAGAAAAACTAAACCACAGAATAAAAACATTAAATTCTGTAGATCTCTGTCTGGCACCCATATCACATGATATCATGACATTAACTCCAATAAGCTCAGACATTGTTGCCTCTATTACTTGTATCTGTAGCCACAAGGCTTCTCACTGTGGCTGGTTCCATTAATTCCCTGCATCTTTTTCTTCAGACATTCCACTTTCTGTCCTCTTCAATATCCTTAGGTTTCTACTTCAGCTTAGATTTCACCCTCACAGCTTTAAATATTACGTGTTGGGGGATTCTTGCAAGAATCCAACTGTGTTGCTCCTTGCCAAGGATCCCATGTCTCCTTTAAGCATTCATGACTCCACCTCTTGTCAATTTGACATCCAAACAAATCACTTCTAATCTAAACCCTTCCACCTCTCAAATCCACAGGCTCATGATGATCTGGCAATACAAGAAGCATTCAGTGCTCCATTCTCAAACCAGGAATTAACAGACACAACACAATTCACAATTGAACATTTCCTAATTATGAGCTCCAAAACTGATAAGATCAAAGCACAATGAAAATCCAACAGGGTATACACTTCAGTTCAAAGTGCAGTTTCTGAAGCTCATAATCACCCGGGCCCTCAAAAGCTTGGGGAGCCTCATTCCTCCAAATCAGCTGCTGGGAACGCACGTAGCTTCCTCAACTAGCTCCAAGAAGGCTTCTTTGTCCAGTTTTGGACAGAGTCCTTGCTCCCCTCAAAAACCTCATAAACTGGGTTCCACTCTTTGCACCTTCCTCAGAATTGTTTTTTTTTTTTTCCTATATGTTCAAGATTTTTTTCTGTTCCTTGAAAAAACATTCTGACTATAGGCAATTTAGGGAAGGAAAGGATTTACTTGGTTTACGCTTCTAGGTAAGAGTCTATCTTCAAAGGGAGTCAGGACAGAAATTTAAGCAGGAACTAGAAGACAAATATCATGTTCTGTGGCAACAAACAAAACATAAGACTGAGGTCTCGGGGAGAAAATTAAAAACTTAAAAGTCAGTCATATAACTTTCTGTGGCCCGGGAAACTGAAGTTTGGAAGAGAACTAATGTCAGCTTCACCTCCATACTCCAGGATGGGGTGAGAGGGGATACTTTTCTGAGAGATGTTCATCCATCAATATCACAGACCATTGGAGACCTGCCCCCATGATCAGCTCAGCATAATAAAAGGAATACCTCAGGGTAGCAAGGGAATGGAAACGTTTTTATCTGAGGGTAATTTGGAGTAAGTTGGAATCTATCTCTGACTGGTGAAATAAGGAAACACACATGCTTTCTGATGTTAACTTTCTCTTTTACCTCATCTTAAAAATGGTCTCTGACTCTTTCTGTCTCCACACTGCTACATGTCTCCACACTGCCACATCCTATATATACAGCTATATGTCTTTCTTTACATACATCTCTATACACAGTTACATCTGTTTTCACATGGCTACACATCTATCTATCTTTTGCATACAAGTCTTTCCTACATCTTTTTTTAACAGCTTCATTTTCCTTGCCTCCACACAGTTACAAATCTCCACACAGCCACAGCTAAACATCTCATTTACATAGCTCTCTTACCACACAGCACTTTACACAGTTCCTAGGCACAGGTCCCCTATGTAGCAGCAACTCTTTCACATAGCTCTCTATCTCTAATACTTACTCACACATTTACATATTTCTATATTATTCATTCTCTCTTTACTCACTCTTTCACCCACTCATTCCCTCATACTTCTCTCATGTTTCTTAGTCTTCATCATCTCTCACTCAACACACACACACACACACACACACACACACACACACACACACACGCTTCAGCACACTCACATTCTTCAGCAACTCTGACATAGCTTTACACAGCCGTCTCTCTCCATACTGCTGCTGCTGCTCACAGCCAAAATCTGGACAATGATAAGTTACATTGTCAGGTCCTTACACCTTCTCAAATACAAGATAAGTCACATAGTTTCTCTTAGAATAGTAATGTCACATTGGCCCATGCACATAGCTCTAAATTGGTGAGGGGTGCAGACCTTAAACAATTGGCTGAACCTTGAGTGGTCAGGGTACATGCAGAAAGAGAGCTACTGCAAGGAGCCCATCTCAGTGTAGACAGCTAGGCCTTGATTTAGCAATTATCAACACCTGGGAATTAGTCTTTGTGTATATTCTGTAGGGGCAGCTTAATCTATTTTGGGCTTGTTCTAAGGTCTTAGCAAAATGTGTAAAAGGCTGTCTTTGAGACTGAGAATACTGTTAACTTTCCTGTGTCAGTAAAGAAGATTATATTCTGGTATTATTTCCGTTCATCATAATTATACAGCTTAAGCAAAAATGCACAGCTAAATATGTGCCCAGAAATGTAAAACACTACCAAAGCCCTGTAGAAAGCACCCCACAGCTGTTCTTATTAGGGAGGCATAACAGTGGCACACAAGAAAATAACAGACAAAAAAACAACAGGTTTCCACAGCCAGTGACCCCACAGCTTTGCCAAGTGGGGCTCCTCATAAGGGAGTTATACTTCTGGTGAGTAGACATGTCAAATACTAGTTGTCACCTGCTGAATACACCCACAGCCCTCATCACATCAAGCTGTTGTGATGGAGTGTGGCAGTTTCAATGTGAAGTGTCCCACAGGCTCTGCATTTGGACACTTGGTCCCAGCTGGAGTGGCAGTTCAATGTGACCAGCTAGCCTCAAACTCCTGCTGCCATGCCTCCCCACCATAGTGGGATTGAGCCCTTCAAACTCTAAGACAGAAAAAACCACCTTGATTTCTCCATGCTCTGTGACTCAAGTACATGTTGCCTTCATCAATAGGGTCTTAGCATCAAGTTCTAGAGAGCTATCAAGGGCATTGGCAATAACCTGCAGTGTTTGGGATTTGAGAGTCTATAGAACACCACTGACCAACAACTCAAAAATGGGGTAACCTATAACTAGCACTGGGCATCTTATTTGACAGCCTGGATTGTCTGTTTTCTAGAGAGACATCGTCTCCTCCAATGTAGAATAACTCCATTTACATCTATATTCTTTTTTCAGGATGTGACTGCAGTAGTCACATGCCTTTTTCAAAGGTGTTTGGTATTAGGTACCCTTCCCATTCCCCCATCTCTACCCTGCCCTCCCATTCTCTATTCCATTCAAACTTTCTGTCCCATTATTCTCCTTCCCCCTTCATAACACCTGCTCTTGAATTCGCCTGCACAGCCACTTATCACTTTCCTGACTTATATGGATACTCCAATTTAAACACACATATCTGAAGAACCAAATGCTTACATACACAAATGGAAATGTGACATTTGACATTCTGTATTGGGGTTATATCCTTCAGAAGGATCATTTCCAACTCCATCCATTTACCTGAATTTTTCATATTTTTATAGATGAATAAAATACCATATATATAAACATTTTCATCATTCAGTCATCAGTTAATTGATATCTATGCTTTTTCCATCTCCCATTTTCTACAAACAATAGACATCAATGAGCAACTCTCTGAAGTAGGATACAGAGTCTTGGGGTATGCCTAGGACTGGTACATCTCGATTTCTGTGTTTGTGTTTATGTATACAGCAAAATTTAAAACATGGATGAGCTTCCATCTTCACATGAGTTACAAAACTTATTCTTCAGATAAAAATGAACTACAAAATTTATATGTGTGATGTAGAGGATGAATGAAGGTAACGTGTTATAAGATATCTCAGATTTTAATTCTGTGTGTCACTTGCACCTGGTTACCATTTCGCATTGATACATCATTGTGTTAGTTTATAGTGCGTGTTTGTACATTCTAGCCAAGTTTTTTTTTTTTTTTTTTTTTTTTTTTTTTTTTTTTTTTTTTACCAGCGGAAGAATTCGCTTGTACACTATCTCATCTCAGTGTTCATAAGGAAATTTTCTTTTTGTATACTTATTATTTTTTTATTAAGAATTTTTTTCTTTTAGCATCCTGTTGCATGTGGAAGAGAATAATTCCTATCAAGTTTAGAAATTCTGGAATGGACCATGGAAAAAGAAATGCAGGTGAGATCTTATAATTATTTCTAAATTTTGTTTATCCTTTTCAAAGAACTATTAGAAGAAAATATGACAAATTTTAAAATTTTGCTTAATTGTAGTAGAGTATATGAATGCTTATATTTTCTTTTTGGTAATGGATCTAGTAAACCACCTTCTCTACCACTCACATAATTTACTCATAGTGATGGTGACATGCATGTAGGTATTCAATCCCATACTGACTTTTCAGTTGTTCTGTAACCTTTTAATCCAAATTAATTATAGAGTAAAACGAAGTTGAAAAGTAATAGATAATTTTTGGTACAACCTCTATCTACCCTGTAGTCATGTGAACCCCCACACTGATATGATACATTAACAGAAAGTATACTTGATGTTGGTGAATCAAAATTACCTATACTGTAGACCCCACTGAGAGTGCATCATTTTGAACATCTCATGTGTTGCAGGGTTCCTGGCAGTCCAAGGCTGGATGTTGGAGCATGTGCAGAGGAAAGATCCTGTCTCCATACAGGAAGTAATGAGACACTAGTAAGACTAGGCACACTCCTTTTATGACAACTCTCAAACACCACTATAGGTCACATGTGAACCCAGGACCAAGTTCCCTAAGGACCAGCCATTAGGAATCACCCCTTGAAAGCTCCACAGATACTCCCAAAGCCATCACCCTTGCTGAACAAGTGTACTCTACTTGGTGGACATAGTCAAGCCACATCCAAAGCACAGCATTCTTCCCAGGGCCTCCAATGTACTTGTGCCCCTTGTCTTCCAAATGAAATAACATTTATAAAGAACTGGAAAGGAACCCAAGGTGCCTGTGATTTGAAAAGTGTAAAGTTAAATCATAAAAGAAAATACCTAAAGCATAAAAGAAAACCTAGAGCATTTACACTCTAAGAACATAAAGATTAACAAATTTTAAGAAGTAGATTATATGAACTGGTACTCATGATGTAATCAGCATTTAATAATGTGGGTGGGCCAACACACTTCTTCATATTGATGAAGTAAAATAAAAATAACAGTTCTGTTCAGAGGTACTAGTGTTAATCCCAAAGAAAGACCACTGACCCAAATCATCTTGACCAAATTAGTTTTAAAAAACAATTAATTAAAGCAAGCATTTTGATTGATGTACATGGTGTGCAGGCCCCTCAGATGGGGTTCAAGAAATCAACATTGGATGTGAGGAGGAGGAGGCTTTTATAGAGCTCAGGTGTATGGGGGGTCCAAATGGGGGAAATAGGTAGGGTTACAGGGTCAGAACAAAACATGTGGTTGAAACAAGGTAATCACAACAGGTAGTCTTAACAAGGTAATCATATGTGGTCACATGACCTTTTGAAACAGGCAGAGATGCAAGATGATTGTAAACAATCATTTGAAATAAAGAAGCAGTTGTGATTTCCAGGAACTGACAGTACAGAACTATTTGTACTTAAAGTTACAGGTGCAGCATAGACCAATCCTTGAGAAGCAGAGGTTTAATCATAAACATGACTGAACATAGTTTGTCTTACTGTAAGTTGACATTGAAGATTAAGACAGAGTCAGGCTGGTTCTTTACTAGTAATGAAAGTGTGAAGATGGGTGAGAGTTGGAACTTGGGATACCTGCAGAGGTCTCAGAAGGACTGCCAGCTTGAATGTCACTAGGAAGAAAACCACACTGAGTGCAGCACTGCTGTGGAAGAAGTACCAAGGGTGATACACCATCACCATGCAGAACCCTGCATGTCTGAATGGTTTGCTTATGCTTCACTTACACAGCCACAAAACCCAAGCATGCACTTTTGATGTTGCTAGCTGTGGTGGGGATTGTCCCTTAATGGAGAGAACAAAAACATTTACAGGTAGGTAGACCAGTTAGAATGGGATGGTAGAAGCTGATATGTAGGGCATGATATGATTATGATTCTGTTATGCACTCAAACAACACAAGCTGATACTACTCGATGTTGCAACCTATTATGGGAGTTGGTCCATAAAAGAGGGAAGAGTAATTATTTGACACAGATAGACCTAAAAGGATGGGATGGGAGAGGCTGATAAGAGAGTGGAAATGGGGCAGATGCCAAGAAACATCTCAGTGGGCATCTGGACTAAAAGGTGTCCAGTGTGTAACTTGTTCCCTGTACACATACTGGAAGTCACAAGGTCTGCTCAACATTTTTAAAAGCTTCACCTAGGTCAGAAACACTTACTCAGCTCCTGAAGGCAAATCCCAATTCTAGGACAAGGAAGCAGAGTCTAGAACCAATCTGTGAAAGGGCCTTCTTCAGCCTTGATCAGCTCTCCACCTCTAGACCTGAAAATGTAAGAAAGGTAAGGAAAATTCCAAGAATGTTTAGAGAGTTACTGTCTTGGAGTTTTGTCTAGATCCATATGCCTGTGTTGCTACCACAAAATGAAACATGCAGTGTCCAGGGCTTCCTCCTGGGAATGCATGAGACAGAAGCTTCCTTTTGAAGCAGGGAGATGGCCTGGCTTAAATAGACTTTTCTTACTTTCTCCAAAATCATTCATATTCATATCTGTTATTTCTTTAAAGATAAATGGAATGTGAATATTTTGTTTCCCATGGCAAAACCCTGCACAACAGGTTCAACATTTTTTGTTTCTCAAAGCTGATCTGCAATGTTTGTATGTTGCATTCAAGAAGAAACAGATGGTTAGAATTTCAATAACTGAAGAGTACCACAGGAAGTGTTTATTTACAAAGACTATAGGTCTTAAGGACAGAGATGCATGGAGAATAATGATAAAGCAAGAGAGTGAAGGAAGTTGTCCACTCCTTGGCTCCAATAATCAGCAGAAAGAATTGGTACCGGAGAAGGAGAGAGGACGTGAGGGAGGGAGGAAAGAGAGGTCATAGTTATAGGTCAATAGTAAGAGGGGATAACTAGATGCATGGAGATGCACTGCTATTGTCAACACACAGCTGACCATGAGATGGGTAGAAAATACAATTCTCTTTTGCTCTCTTGTATCCTTGAAATGGCACCAACATCCTCAAATTAAAACAAACTTAGAGTAAAGGACAGCTCTTAGTGGTGAGATAAGGCACTTCTGTGAAATGTCAGGGAACAGAGAGAAAGATGGAAGGAAAAACTTCTGCTTGCAAGTCGTCTTCCGCTATGAGGTTTCTAGATTTAACTGTCAGATCATTCCTCCCCTCCTCTCCATTAGAATTATTTTTGTCTTGTTTGCATTTTATTCTTCTAGTGCTGCTTCTCTGGGGAAATCACCAATTTTGATAAAAATAATAACAAGATTAGACTGAAATTTATGCAGGGAAATGTAGTTCTCATTTGCTATAGCATGAGAGTGGCAACTCAAATATGGAATTGTAGAAAAATACCTTACCAAGAAAGTTGTTATGCACAGGTTGGCACCTGTGCCTCCTCAGACACAAGAACTACAACACTGCTATTCTTCAGACCTAAAGGGGCAGCGGCATGCTGTGGTCAAGGACTTTCAGCCACATCAACATGTCAGTGCAGGGAAGAGACACAGAGGAGTTGGAGGCCTGTTCCTATAAAATCTTGACACAACTATGTTGCATTTCTCCACTCATCTCTGAATATCTAACTTCTGGTAATGTCTTTGTCTTCTGATCCAGAAAGTATGCAAATGGGTATCCTTTTAATTAAAAACTCATATAATTCATTAAGAGAGAAATTAATGGACTTGGCCTCTCTGACAGTCTATAAGGGTCTTGAAGGTCTCTCAAGCATGGGATCATAGGGAGATTTTTTGTATCTTCTCAAAAAATAGGGGAAAATGGAGCAGAGAACAGAGAGAAAAACAACAGAAGAGATGCAGAGAGAAAATCTCAAGGATCTGATATTAATGTGATTTCAGGAAACCCCTTTTGTACATTTAACCATGCTTCCCCCAAGGGACATCACAATAAATGTAGTTTAAGAAAAGCATGTCCAGGGGCTATAGGTAAACACTACCATCACCACTTTTATGCTGACTGTAGCTGATGTCCACCACCTCCATTTTCAGCCCCATTTGACCTCTCTCCTGCTGTTTCTCAAGTTTTTTTAGCTCAGGATTTTATTCATCCACAATTGTGACTGCTATCTTGCTTATAGTGTGAGTAATTCTCTTGTGCTTTTCCATTATTTGCTTCTAATAGACACAGAGTGCTGTGGTGTACACAAGTTTGTCAAGGGGTAATCCTTTTCTGGTTAGATGGATTAGTTTATAAAATAACTGTGGTGTAATCATGATAAAATGAATTCCAGACTCCAGAATAATCCAGGCCTGGCAGGCATACCCATAACTCCAGTGCTGGGAATGCAGAGACCAAAGGATCCATGCAGTTTACTGGTCTGCTGTTGAGTCTGTGAGCTCCATGTTCAGTGAGAAACTCTGTCTCAAAAAGTAAATCAGTGATCTTAAAGAAAACCTTGACATCTGCCTGTGACTTCTACAAACACCTACACACACACACACACACACACACACACACACACACATACACACACACACTATACTGGTACTGAGGCAGTTTTTCTGGACTGGAATTCACACTGACAGAGACAGGTATAATCACTCATCCTTCTATGCTACAATTCCATCCTCAGAAAACTGGTGAAAACATTCATTCTCATATCACATGCTCTAGGGGGATCCAACATGGCAATATAGGTAAGCTTTTAAAGAATGAATTTATTTAGTCCACATATGCACTCATCTGTTCCTGCACTAATTAGAGTCTAGTTTCAACGGCCTCTCTTATCACTATTTGAATTTCACTTGCTGCACCTTCTCAGCTTCTCTTCAGTTGGCACAGAAAGCTTTTGTCATCAGAGAAAACTTTCCATCTTCTACCATCTTCTAGCACAGGCTATGGAGAAGGCTCATGTTATGTTAGGTTTTTCTTTCTCATTTACTGCACTCCACTTAGCAGTCCTCCATTAGACACGCCCATGCTTCAGGTCCCTCTCTGCAGCAGCACTCAGACCTCACCTCTCCTTCCTTCTTCCTCCTTCCTCTTATAAGCAATCATTTCAGAACCACATCCATCTCCAGGCTGTGCACCTAAGTGTGTCCTGCTGCTTACCTCAATGTCCTGCCCATGATCAATGTTAATGATTTGTCCATGCATGAATAGTTGTGAATATATTCAGGGCTGTTAACAAATAGAGTAGGAATGTTGAGAATTTCTTTATTACTTTGTCAATGCTGGCCAATGACTTTTGTTGCATTTGATTTTCTAATTTATACATGATTAATCATCTACTGCTGTAAAGATTTGCATGTATGCATTCATTCATGAATAAACAATGTTGAAGTCTCACACAATCTGAGGATGAGGAGATAAATAAATCCCATCTTCACTGTCTGATACATTGGGACATTTCTAGCTATATGGTTTTTAAATAAAGGATAAAGTGAATTTTTACCCTTTAAAATTTAAATTGGATGCTTTTCTTTCTCTTGACTTATTGCCTTTATGAAGATTTCAAGCACAATGCTGAATGAATATAACAGGTCAAGAGGTCATACTTATTTCATATTTGGTAAATAATATTGTGTTTGCCCAATTCAGAGAGCTGTTGGCTATCTCTTTGTGCTATATTACTTTTACCACATTAGGCTATCCTATTTCTTATACAAGTTTCTTCACAGATCATCACCCTAGGTGGCATTCAATTTTGTCACTTCATTTGCTACATATTTTGAAATGATCAATTTGCTTCATATTTATACTCTTTATTACATTAATTGATTTATTTATCCATGTTTAAGCACCCTTGCATCTTGGAATAACATTGACTAAATCACTGTGAATACCATTTATCTATGTTATTGTCATTTTTTCAGTTTCATACATGTAGTTTCATACATATAATTCATTGTGATCATATTCACCCACCATTAGCCTCTTTCAACCCTGAACAATCCTGTTGACCTTTTTCTTGCTGCCAACCAGTCTCATTTATAGTTCATCTCATTTTTAAATTTACTTACTTATTGTTTATATACAGTGTTCTGCCTGAGTTTCAGAAGAGGTCATCTGATCTCATTACAGATGGTTGTTATCCACCATGTGGTTGTTGGGAATTGAACTGAGGACCTCTGGAAGAGCAGCCAGTGCTCTATTCTGCTGAGCCATCTCTTCAGTCCTCCTGGCATTTTTTAATGATCCACTGACGGTGCAAACTTTATGTCATTGTATGTTATTTTATTGTTTCTTTTGGTGAACACTTCTTTTTTTATTTAACATAATTTCTTTATTGCATCTTCAGGAATTTCACATCATGCACCCAAATATCCTCACATCCCAGGCCCTCCATATCCTACCTTTACCCCTGCAGTGCCCCCCAAAAGAAAATCAATCAAACCCAGCAGAGTAAACAAAAGTCAAAAGAAAAAGAAAACAAACAAAACCTTTCACTCCTCTGTCTTTCCTGCCTCTCCAACACCTCTTCATTCACCTTAATGGCATTGGGTACTGCAGTGTGTCACACAGAATACCCTTTTGTCCAATCAGCTTTACTTGGGAATGTTCATTTCAATGAGTCATTAGTCTTGTTCTACGTCTCTGATTTCTGTTACACCATCATCAATGGATCCTTACTGAAAATCATCTTGGATATCCTGAGGCAATCTGGATTCATGGAGCTCTTGTGGGTATAGTTTCACAGGATTAGCTCCAGCAGGTCTTAGGTGGGGTAGGTGTTAGTGTGGACCAACCACAGGCCTAGCTGTGGGCCTGGGTGTTAGTTGAGCTGGATAGTCCAGACCACTGGGGCCACCCCTCTCACGTTAGGGGCAGAGCCAGCTCCCCTACACCCATGCCATCAGGGTCATTTCTCCCTCACCCATGGTGAGGGGTAGGGCAATCCCTCCCAAGTGTGGGGGCCATCTCTCCCATGAGGGTCGGGGCCAGCTCTCTTACTGCAGTGTACAGTGAGGGGCAGGGCTAGCTATACCAAGGTCAATGAAGGGTGGGGCTGGCTCAACATAGTACTGTTTTCATCAAGAATGGATCCTATTACCCCCTAAGGTGACATGGGACATAGTAGACCCCAGCTGCAGCAGGACCCTTTTGCAGAGTTCTAATAGGTCTTTTAATAAAAAAAAAAAACCAGTTGCCAGATATTGGGGTGATTGCTGAAAGATCATAGAGACAAAGGAAATAGCCACCTCATACCTCTAGGACTCTTCAGTCTGAATAACTTTACTCAGCCAAAGGACTTTAGTTCCTGTCTCTTCATGCCTTATATACATTTCCCCACCTACCATATCACTTCCTTTTTGGTGCTGGGATTAAAGGCATGTGACTTCTCAAGCAAAGACATGAGATTTCAAATGCTGGGATTGAAAGTGTGTGCCACCACTGCCTGGCATCTATGTTTAATCTAGTGGCTTGTTCTGTTCTCTGATCTTCAGGCAAATTTTATTAGGGTACACAATATATCACCCCATTTCCCCTTTTTTGTCTAAAATAATGAAAAGTTATAACTAAAATAAGAAAAACTATATAAAATTAGTATATACAATATATACAGTGAAGAATTACATTAACAATGTCTAGTCCATTAATATTTGACAAATTCTGATAAAATATTCCATTTTTATACTATTTTCATGAGTCTAAAATGTTGTAACTAATTCATGTTCTATCCTAACTTGCATTGCCAAACCAAAACTATCTTAATGATGTTTTTCAAACTTATACACTTACACCTCTTTAGTGAGTTTCTTTTCTGAATTTGTTAACAAGTAAAACTATAACTATCTAGTCTTCAACTCTCTCAGAGACCTGAGAAAGAAATAATATTAATTGAGTATGCAGGAAGTACAAACAAGTGACTTTCAAAAAATGTGAGAAATGACAGAAAGAGTTGGCTGTTTGGACAGTCACCTAAGGTTCCTCTGCAGTGTTGGGACATCCATCTTCAGCCTACAGGCCTAGCATATCTGATAGACTCATCTGTGAAGCAAGATTTTCTGAAGAACTGTCCTACTTTGTCTTGGTAAAGTTTGACAGTCCTTTCTTTTTTGTCCTGCTTGTCCATTTGCAGACTGTCAGCAGTCAAGGCAAGAGCATTTTCTTGTCCAGTGGCTAACTTGTCACAAAGATAGTAAACCCCACATGAAGTTTTCTTCAGTGCCCATTATCTTCACTGAAGTAGACTGGTACTGTCAGGAGCAGATATGTCTCATTGTCATAAAAAAGAATCTATGTTATTAAAACATCTTAAATGCTTAAATATATTCTGTATATCTCTGAAGTATTTGAAGATGACCTGTCTATCTAAAATATGTTTGAACTTGAAAATATACCTAATCTGACTACAAGTTCAATTGTAATAACTAACTACTAATTTCATTTCTTTATATCCTAATTAGTTGGTAATAATAACTTTTAAGGACTAGCAATTTGCATTTCACTGTTAAATGAACTGTATAGGTACAATACCTTGAACAAGATTATACATATATATATAGTATGTTCTAACAAAAATAATCTCAAATTTGTATCAATATACATAATTTGCATACAATATACAAAAATCCAATCCAATGTAAAATATTGAAAACTAATAGTCACTTTTTAAAAGTAGATTCAATAATCTACCTTTTTATCTTATCATACACATATTCTCCCTTTTTTCTTTTCAGAGTAGATTCAATAATCTACCCTTTGTCCTATCATTTCTATTGTTTTTAAGAGTAGATTCAATAATCCACCTTTTATCTTATCATATCTATATTGTCTATTTTTTATTTTTCTTTTTCTTTTCAAACAACAACCCTCATTCTAATCTCCTTTGTTTAACTTTTTTCCTGATCATTATGAATTAACAACTTGCAACTAACCATCCTAAACAATGACAATTATCTATAACCCACTGAAAGGCCAAAAACCACCTAATCTATTTCTTGGGAATGTAGGTGTCATGTTCTTAAAGTTACTTATTGCTATCTGGGGGTGAAGGCATCTTTAGGGGATCCTGAAAAGAAAAATTTTGGGTTAATGGTCAAGTCCTGGGAGAGGTAGCTATATCATTTGTTGTCTAGTCTCTACATAATGCAAAAGTATAGGACTTGCTTCAAGACCTAACTAGAGTAGTCTGTGAGGCTGTATCATCTCACCTAACCATCTTGATATTGTCCTTAGCAGTTTGTAGTCCAAAGCCAATCTTTAAGTGGTGTTTGTCAGCTTAGTGGTGTTATCATAGCCCTGATGAAATCATCATTGTGGGGTTCCATCATCTTTCTGGAGACTTCAAAATCGATGTTAGCCATGGTCATGGTTCACTGCAGAAAACTGATAGAGACTCAACTCCAAAATCATGTACAGGAAGCTAGATGAAGCCTTTTTTTCCTAGAATTAGTTAGTACTCTTTATGACCATTAATATCAAGACAAAAGATTTTATATATATATATATATTATAAATTTTGATATAAAGTTCATACCTTAAGAAAAGTTTTGGCCTGGTGGTGGTGCATGCCTTTAATCCTAGCACTTGGGAGGCAGAGCCAGGCAGATCTCTGTGAGTTTGAGGCCAGCCTGGTCTACAGAGCTAGATCCAGGACAGGCACCAAAACTACACAGAGAAACCCTGTCTCAAAAGAAAATTTTTAAAGAGTCAAAATAAAACCAAAGGATCATGAGATTAATAGCAAGAGTAGTTCCTTAATTTTTCTTTTTCTTCTGTTTCATATCAGGTGGCTCTTCTGACATGATACAGAGATTTTGCATTTTCTTTTAACAAGCATCCTTGGGTTTAGAGAAAGAGAGAGCCACACCCCAACTACAAAGCCACCTTTAATTTTTAATTGAACTGGAACTACATAAAGATCATTTGTGATATATGTCTGTAGAGAACAGCAGAAACAAACATTTAGGAAGACTTATGAAATTTTACCCTGTTAGATATGTGATATACCAATAGGACAATTTACTCTTTTTATTGGGACATTTTTTTCTGGATTATTTGTACTTTTTCTTCAGATGTCTCATTTGTCCAATGTTCTTCTGATTCCTTAGCCTTCATTCTCCTGAAAGACAAAAACAAAACCCTTCCTCAACCCCAACTTTGGAGAGGTTCTAAATCTAATCTTTAACAATTTTGATTTATAGTTTCTTCTTAAATTTGTGTTTTATTTTCTAAAGATGATCTGTCATCCAGAGTAGTATGGCTTCTTACAATAGGCATTAGGTTATTTAATTGCTCTGAGAAGGAGTTTCTTCCATGGTAACATGAAGAGAATGAACAGAATTTGACATGGGGGCCTGCAAGAGGCCCCTTAGGGGTTTCCTGGTGGTAAAGGCAAGGGATTACCTTGTCTGTCCCTTGTTGATCTACATTCATTAGTCCAATATCTGTCTTTGCCACACCTTCTGCATAATCCAGAAGGGAGGGGCATTCTATTGGGATTATTCCTTGAAAAAAACATTGTTTCTAGGAATGCCCTGTTTACAGTCCCATTTTAGGTGACCTAGTTTATCACAATTGAAACATTTGACATTACTATTTTTCTTCAAACCTCTGAAAATCACCTCTTCTATCCAAGGAGAAAGAGCAGAGAGACAAAGAAACGAGCCACCTCATACCTCTAGTACTCTTCAGTCTGAATAGCTTTCCTCAGACAAGAAGAAATAAAGGGTAATGACCTAAACAAATGGAACTACAACCAACAAGAGCAACATCAAACAAGAGACACATATGAAAATCCAGAGAAGTCTGGAGCATAGGTAAATGACACATTACAGAGATCATTCCAAAAGGTATCCTATCCTGAAGAACCTGAATCTAATATTTAATATGTTCTAAATAAGATATGATAAGAATGTAACTGTAACTGTTAGTCTTCAATCTCATCAAAGACCTAAGAAGAAATATAATAATATATGAGAAAATGGGAGATTGATGCAAGCAACTTTTAGGAGACTTGCCAAAATACAAAGAGACAGCTGGCAGCCTGGACAGTCACCTAAAGTTTCTCAGCATTTTTGGTGCATTCAAATTGGCTACAGGTCTAGAGTATCTGACAGACTATTTTCAGAAGCAGGTATTTTGGAAAACCATCTTACACTGTCCTGGCAGAGTTCAGAAGTTGTTTTTCCTTGTGGCCCACTCATCTAGCAAGGACAGCATTTGTACTGTCAGCAGTCAAGGCAATGGCAATTCTTTGCCCAGTAGACAATTTTGTGCCAAGAAGAAGACAAACTTCCAAATGGAAATGTCTCAAAAACCCAATATTTTCTCAGGATCAGATTGGTGCTGCAGGAGCAATTTTGTTTCACATCAACTGAATTCTAAGTTATCAAAACATTTAAAAGTCATATTATCTAGGTATATGAAGTATTTGAAGATTACCTGTCCATCCGACCTATGTTTCTGTAAGTCTGGAGACCCTAACTAACATAACTGTAGAGATGACAATCATAGGTGACTATAAAATCTGTAAGTCTAAATAACCTAAGGACTAAGGCTTCATGTAAACAAGGTAAACAGTCTGTAAGCAAATGTATGGTAAAAGGACAATGACCTCAAAATTGTGACAATACACAAAATAGTTTAAAAAGATGTAGGGATGTATAGTATAATATGCAACATGACAATAATCCTAAATATGTATCAGCACACAAAATATCCTAAACAGAGGTAGAATGTACACACAGTATGATAAATATAATTTTACATTTGTATCAATATACAAAATATTTCAAGTAAGAGTAGAAATATATGTACATTACAACAAATATAGTTCTGTATTTTATCAATATAAAAATTATCTTAAACAGGAATATAAAAAATAGTTTACATTTGTATCAATATACATGAATCTGTAACAGTGCAATTTATCTAAGGCTGATATTTTACTAAATTAGTTTACTAGTACATACAATAATCTACTTTAATATCCTATGCCTATTCGTTTCCCTTTTTCTTTTTTTAAGGAGAATACTGAGTCTAATATTTTCTTCTACCCATAACCCTACAACTATTATCCATAACCCTGAAAAACATGAAACCTTTGGGAGAAAGGGCATCATTTTATTAGAATTACCTCCTGCTGTTTAGGGACAACGGTATCTCTGTGAGGACCTGTAAGAAAGCTCAGATAGTTAGGTGTCAATTGGACTAAATGTAGATTCTGCAGCTAGTCTCAGAGTAATGGGTAAGGTTGTCTGAGATTTTGGCTAGAAATGTAGAATGATGGACCATCTTATCACAGAACTCTCTTGGAGAATTTTCAGTCCAAGGTTGATCATTGAGTAATGTTCATGAATACCATGGCACCATTCTGGACTGGATAGAGTCATTGTTATGGGGCCCTAACTTCCTTTTGGAGATTTCAGAGATTGCTATTGGAAAAGACTTATTTTTTACTGTGGAAAAACTTGAAAATTTTCTATATCAAGATGGAAAATTTGGGATTTATACTAGATAGAGAAGGAATTCTTCAAAGGTGCAGAAAAACATATAAAGAAACAGAATCTAGGTGGCAATGGTCCCCAAATTATTGATTTACTTCTGTCTCACAGCAGTTGGATCTTCTGATATGAGACTGAATCTCCTAATTTTTCTTTTAGCAATATGCTTGGGTTTAGAGAAGGAGAGAGCCACATTCCAACTCCAAAGCCAGTTTGATTTATAATTGAATCAGGACCACAACTATTCTAGATTTAAAGAGATACGATGTTCACCAGTGAGATATTACCCTGTAGAGTATATTGGTACCAGTAGGTTCTTTCCTTCTGATGTATACATCTGGGCATCCAAGGCTTATGACTTCTAAAAGATGGGTATTCATATGTCCTGTAAAGACAGAAACCCCAACCCTTGTTTGTTAAATAATTCTTACAACTTGTAGAGATGTCACGTCAGTGGATGAGCATTTACTTCTCCTCATCAAGGGGTTTCTCCAATTTGAATCAAATTTTTATTAATTTTGTTGGTATCCATAGCTTTTATTCTCCTGCAGAAACAAAAGCAAAACCTCTTCCCCAGCATAGGATGTATCATTGGTTCCATTCTGAGGTCAAAACATCTTTGAAATAAACTGGTTGGTTTAGCTCAGAACTTTTTT
>CABHPQ010102001.1:0-13319 GCA_902168405.1 Peromyscus aztecus
GTTTAATATTGTGGCTGTTCTGTCTCTGACCCCAGATAAGTTTATTAAGGTACACAATATTTTGGGGAACACAATACCACCACAAAGTTGTCTAGAAATATATCAGTTTTGTCCTAAGGAGAAAATGAATTCTTCCAGGACTTCAGTTTTCTTCAAAGACTTCCCAGAGCACAGACACTAGAAATGGAAAGATGGAGGGACCTCCTTGCTGTCTACTCAACCCCTTCACTTTTAGGCATGGTCATGCCTTGCCTCATCTCTAGAGCCACCTGTGTCTGAGGAGACCCTATCTGTAGCTCTCCCTGAGGACCAAGAAGCTGTGCACAGTTGACCACCCACAGTCCTCATTGATCTGTAACTACTGCTGCTGGCCAACTGAGTTGACCTTTAAGTTCTTGGGCTGAGTCCTGTTATGTGGACACAGGATGGACATTCAGGGATTCTGTGACTGATGGGTAGACTTGGCTCGGACCCCAACTGGAGAAGCATCTGACTGATTACACAGTATCCTCTACCTCTGCTTGCTCTTGACCTAACAGAATCCTTAGCTATCCTTAGGGCCACCATCCAAAAGGTGCAAGAGGTCACCACCCAGAGAGTCAGTTAACAAAGTGGTGGCCATGTACCTGCACTGTGGTGGAATTGTGGTCCTCATATAGAATATTGTTACTTCCAAACCAGAGTCAGGGTGTTTCCTATGTGCCACCCCCGCCTGTAGGTCTTGGGCACAGGTGTGATTTCTGATGGTGGTGAGGAGTTCTGATTGAATTACTTTCATCTTAGAAGATTGCTGCCCCTCATTAATTACCACTGCCCATGGATTAAAATCTTCACTGGAATTGCAGACATGGTGGCATATGCCTTTAATCCCATCACAGAGGCGGGCAGATCTCTGTTGAAGCCAACCTGGTCTACAGAGTGAGTTCCAGAACAGCCAAGGCTACATAGAGAAACCCTGTCTTGAAAAAACAAAAACAAACAAACAAAAAATCCTCACTAGAGAAAAATGTAGCCCACTTTCAGATGGAAAGTAGCAGGGTGTTACCTTTCAGTTGCTCAAACACCTAACAACATGATACTCTATGGAGCTCAGACTCTGAGTCTTTGAGATCTTCATGAAGTAGAAAGATGGTAGGTTGGGTACATCTTCCTAGAGGCTTGAAGGCTGCTGAAACATGAGCTAGGCCCTAGACAGCGCTCTGGAGAAGGGCCTGTGAGATTGAGCATGAGCATTCTGTAGTGGAGGCAAGGGAAAGTCCAGGTTTTGTGGGGGCTGAAGCTTAAAGAATGTGGGAAATATGCTCATTTAAGAAAATGAATAGCAGTTGGGCATGGTGGTTCACACCTTAGCACTTTGGAGGCTGAGGCAGTAGAAGCATCATTATTTTGATGTCAGCCTGAGCTATAAGCAAGATCCTGCCTCATGGAGCTAGAGAGATAACTAAACCAATATGAGCATTTGATTCTCAGCACCCACATGGTGGCTTACACCATCTTAACTCTAGTTCCAGAGAATCTGGATGCACTCTTATGATGAGGACACCAGGCATGTACACGGTACACATACATACAAGCAGGCAAAATATTCATACACATTAAAATAAATCTTAAAGAAAAAAATCCTGCTTCAGAGGAGAAAAAGGAAGGAAAAAAGGAAAAGAGTACCATATGGGGGCTAGAAAGATGGCTTAGTGTTTAAGAGTACTTACTGCCCTTGCGGAGGACCTAGGTTGGGTTCCTAATACCTACATGGCAGCTTACAACTATTATCTGTAACTCCAGTTCCAGGGCATCTAGAACTCTCCTCTGCTCCACAGGTACCAGGCCTACACACAGTGTGCATGCATACTATAGGTAAAATACTTATAAAATAAAAATAAATCAGTGGTGATGCCAGCACTTTGGAGACAGAGGCAGGTGGATCTCTGTGAGTTTGAGGCCAGCCTGGTCTACAGAGCAAGTTCCATGACAGCCAAGGTTATACAGAGAAACTCCATCTTTAAAAACCAAAATAAATAAATCTTTATTTTTTAAAGGCACATTATGTACAAAAGTGAATACTGAAAATGAAACAAGAAATCATCAAATTCCTGGAGCCATCTCTGTTTACTGGAAGTGTTTTTGTAGAAATTTTGTCCACTGAAACTGAGTTTCCCTCCCCATCTGGAGTATTCTGTAGCGCCCAGGGCAGCCAGTAGAGATCTCCATGTTTAAACTTTACTGCAGGTGCTTTTGCTCCTGACTGGAGATTCCTGTTTGGCAAGCAATGAAGTTTTTCCCAGAGATCTTCAGAGGCATGATGAAGGAAACTTACCTTTCTGGACTTGCCCTGCATGGCTGATAGTCACTAAGACACCATGGTGGTGCTCAGGACTTGCAGCTGACCTGCTGGGTTAACCTTGGGGATCCTGAGTGAGGAGAGGGATGTTCCTGCCGTGAACTACTGGATATCAACTAGTATTAGACCCGGTGTGGGGGGTCTTTTGCTTGTGAGTTGTACTGATTTATTTCTACCTAGTGACCCAGAAAACAAAACCTTTTACTCTCCTTTGATCTGTTCTTATTTGGTGTTTGTAGATTGTATCTCCTGCCTGACCAAAGACAGAGAGGAACTGCCCCAGATGGACTTGAGGGCAGGTGGCAGCAGCTCTAACATACAGCCCTGTGGTTTTGATTAAAAAGGTGAAAGAATGGCATTTTTTTCTTCTGTCAGCCAGGCCTTAAATCAGCCCCTAAGCAAGGAAATGCTCTCCATGGGCTGCAGTCCACCAACTTTCCCCTTGTCTTCTAGTTGTAGTTGGACAGCATGTGCAGTTTTGAGCCAGGAGTCCAGGTTGGAACAAGCCCCCATCGTATGTTCCTACCACTCCCTGCTCTTTCTACCAAGGTCTCCTGTTCTAGCAAGTGACAGGGTGGTATCTGCCAGTTGCTGAAAGGGGAAATTATTAAAAAGCTGTGGGCAAGGACTCTTCATATCATCAGATGAACCCATAATAGACATGGTGGTACCTGGACTGGGCTGGAGAGCACCTGGACCCAAGAAATGTTTCTCAAAAGCAGTTCAGTCCTCCCTAGCCTTCAGCCACAAGTATCTGCCTGAAATTCCCCGACTTTCCATTTAGTTCTGACTAAGGAAATTGACCCAGCTTGTCACCAAAGCAGAAGTAGACTGGATGACCCCACAAAGATACTTCTGGGGTCCAAAGACAGATTCTTTTTTTTAAAAAAAATGTGGTGTCATACTTGGAACCTAGGTGCCAGGCAAGCACTGTATCACTGAATGACGCCTAGCACATATATGTGCATACCTTTATTTAACAAGCATGTTGAATATCTTCTGTATTCTGAACCTCATCCATTTGTTTCAGCAAGTAGAGTCGAGAGATTTCAGGTTTGGAACTTAGGTAGACCTGAATCAAGTGTCAAGTCCATCGTATCCTGAATATTTAGACTCTTATGAAACTTATGGAATACTCCATTTTGGGAGACTGGAGTGAAACACCAACCTGTTTTTCCCCAGCTCTCTTAAGTCTCAGCATATATGCCTATGACCTTGGAACCATGAATTACACTTTATATCGTCCTTTCCAAGAGCAGCAGTAGTACAAATGGATAGGAAACTCACAGGAAGGGCCAGCACATGGTGGGCTCTCTGCTTAGGACTAACAACTGTCAAACCAGCCCTTCCCCCTGATGCCCATAGCCACTGCCTCTGACCCTGACTGGGTGCCTGATTCTCAGTCCTTCCCCACTCCTGCAGCCAGGCTTCCCTTAGCTGATGCAAACCCCCTCATGTCTAGGGGCATCAGGGTATAACTGTAGGAGTGTTCATTTCTTATTCCCCTCCCTAAGGAGAAACGAGGATCCCCCAAAACAGTTATTTCCATTCATGTCCCGCAAGACAAGCCAATCCTCTTGTTTAGAAAGAAGGGAACCCCTGGGTACCCCTTTATCCCAGAATCTTGCCTCTCTGCTGCTTCACTTTTCCTGAGAAAGCTGGAGATTGCAAATAGTTTACATGGGGAATGTCAGCTGCCCAAATATGAAAATATACACATCATTAAGACCTAAGTACTTGCGTCTGGAGATAGAGTGGACAGTCTCCCCAGCTGACCTTTTGTCCACTGGCAGAACCACTTCTAATGAGCACTAAGCTCCTCGGGGGATGTTTCTGTATGTTGAAGCAAAACATATGTTGGACATTAGATTGTGTGTCTGCATGCATGTCTGTTCATATGCACATGCACGCACTACATGTGACAGCACCATGCAAGCAGCATTGATCAAAATATGCATAATACTCTATGCTTCCTTTTCCAACATCCATGGGTGTCCTAGCACGGCTTGCTCTTCAAGGTCACAGTCACATTTTTACATGCTACCTAGGAAGAAGCTTGGTGTCCTTTACCTCATTTAGGGATGGAGCTTTCTGGCCAAGTGGCCAGGGTTTGAAACTTAGTTTTTAAACCTCAGCTGTGTGACCTTAGGCAAATCACTTAACCTCTGAGCTGTTTCTGTATCTGTAAACTAGAGATGGCAATAACAAAACTTGCCTTGAGAGGGTTAGACACGATCACACTATACCTGGCATGTGGTAAGGAGGTATTCATCATGCAGCTGCCATGAAGACAGCGATCATGGCAGTTACCATTGGGAGGTGGGGTTAGGTGGAAAGCCCTAGCTGCTAAGAGGAATTTTTTTTTCCTGTGGGTCCTGAAGCCTCTCTTGGATCATGGGTACCATGATGGGTGAGAAGGGTTCTGTCCATGGGATCAAGCAAGGGCCCAGTGGCTGGAAGTCCAGAGCTAACTCAGGAAATGTCCAGGGCATTGGGAGAGAGCCCAGAAAGGGGAAGCAGGTCTGAAAGGGTCTTTGAGGGGCAGCTCTAAGAAGGTTCATGACTTGATCCTGAAGGCAGCAAGGATCATAGATATTATAGTGTATAGGAAAACTGCTTTGAGGGCTATGATGTCAAACCAGGGGACAAGTAATTAGCAAGAATTTATGAGGGGTCTCCTCGGAGAGACTTCTGGAAAGCAGAGTGGTGAGGTAGAGATGGAGAGACTCTAGGACCAAGGTGGCTAGGTATGTAAGATGCAGACAACCTGGTTTGAGTGGACCTGATGAGGTCAAAATTGTGTCTTTCCTATGGAACTGGAACAGAACTTACGAGGTTCAAGTCCACAGCTGATTCGGATGCCCCTTATCTCTACCATAAGCAACATCAGGACACTAGGGATCTTTTCTCTCAGTTTTCTTATCTGTGCCATGATGAATTGAAGAGTAAGCACCAAGGGATCCTCCTCTAAGGGTTTTTTCTAAATGTCTCACCCCATTTGTAGGGTGTGTATTTCCAAGATGGCTCAGAGGGGGTGCAAAGGACTGTTGATGACCACTGAAGAGATGAGGGGTGGAGGAGTCTGAAGATCTAAGAACACTTGCATATGTAACTGCTTTCCTTTTCACTTCAACTTCTTGAAACAAGAAGCTCTGATGCAGGTACAAAGCTTTGGTTATGAGAGTCCTAGATATTTGGGCCTTTTCTGGTGTGAAAAATGTAGTCTTTTCCTCCTTTCTGTTGCTCAGGGTCTCTAGGGATAGTGCCCAGAAGATCAAATGACACCATTGAGGTCATCAGTGGCTCCACTTTAAGGATGTCCTCTGCAGGCTCATGACTCTGCAGTTTATACTTATCCACTATTCTTTTTCTGTGTCTACATCTTCTAGACTGGTCTTACTATGTAGCCTCAGGCATTCACCATGCTCTCCCTCTTCATCCCCTACATCCTCTGTCTCCCTCGAGGTCCAGCTCTTATCTTAAACCACTCAAGGTTCCCTTCCCAAATTGATCAGTTATTCTTCTCTTTCACTGTTACAGTAAAGGCCACACTACTGCGGTGAAAGTGATCTAGGGTGACTGTTTCAAGTGTGCCCCTCTGGCCTCCTCACACTTGAGGACAGAAATCTGGCTCTGTGGTGTGTCCTGGCATTCTCCCTCTCCTTGGAAAGCAGTACTGGAGGGGCTCAATAGTGCCACCTCGTGGACCAACTGTAGATTAATGACGTTGGCTGAATTGGCAAAGGTGGAGCTGGGACTGGGCTGCTAGCTGCCCTTGGGTTTGTGTCCATTTCTCCAACGCTGAGTGTGTAAGCATCAGCAGAGGCCTTGGGTGTGGGGGTGATCTACACATGCTTCCTAGTTTGAGTGCTGAGTAAAGTTCCAGCTGGTGGCCTTATCCTAGGGCAAACCCATGCCCCCTCTCTGCCCTCCTCAGTCTGCCTCAGTCCCCCAAATTCCCAGGTTATTTCTGTTACAAGTTAAACACTGAAGGCTCTGTGACACCATAGGCAGGACTCTGGAGGGTCACGCATTGCACAGTGCTGTTCCCAGGACACTGGGATCGGGATAGGTTGCAACTTTCCACATACACTCAGCCTCCAAGCCATCCCCAACCAAGCATGTACTTACTCCAGATCTATTACTTTACCTACACAGCTTCAGAATTCCCCAACTGTTCCATCCATCAGACCACTACTTCAACTATCTCCTCCATACATTCCAAAGGATTGGCCACTACTGCCACACTTGAACTGTTCAGTGGCTGTGTACCTAGTTGGCATGTTGAAGCTTAGGGTCACTGAGTAGATATCAATGAGGTGATAATCCAAAGGACAAAAGGGAGGAAAGAGGCCTAGACAGAAATGAAGGGACAAGGCTACCCATTGTCAGGGGACTGCCCTGCTTCAGAATGGCATGGAGGGTTTTTCTGTGCGTAACAGTGCCTAGGAAAACTCTTACATGAATTTTTCTTTCTGCCTGGAGAAGTATGTTTTGGTAAACCCAGACTTTGGGAGCTGCTAAGATCCCCAAGAACGAGAAGAGGAAGTCTCAGGGAGAGTAATGGACAGGGCAGAAACAGCAGTGAGGAGCACAGCAGGAAGGTCCCCAGGAGAGTGGTGCACTGACCTGGCAGGCTCAGGTTTCCAGTCTAAAGTAAGACAAAACTTACTCCCTGGATTCACTAGAAAGAGGATTTGGTTTGAATCACTTAATCTCTTTTTGTTGAACCCGAAGCTGAATTTAAACCCATAGTTACTAAGCCAAGATATTATTATCTGTCTATTCTGTGGCTGTCTGTCCTGCAGCCAGCCCCAAGTATGAGAATTGCCTGATGCCATGTGCACAGATGGGTTACCACTAGAGTCATGGCAGTCCTGTTGTCCTTGAGAAGAAAACCTTGTTGGTTGCCCTCACCTATGGGTAAAGGCTGAAGAGGGGTGAAGAGGCTTCAGGCTAGGCACTGTTTTGATCTGACTTCATCTTCCCAAAAGTCTTTTCCAGATGGCTCCAGACCATTTTGGTCTTTTCTTTCTGTGAACTTATAGGCTGCTGGCAGACCTTACAGTGTCTTGCTCCCTACACTAGCATGTAGAGGAGGGGGCCAGATGACCATTACTTCCAGTCAGATCACAGCCAAAAGTAGTCCAACCTGGGTTCAAATTTCTTCTCTGCCACTTCTTGGCTGGATGATCTTGGGAAAAGTACTTAACCTTTCTGAACTTTCATCTTCTGTAAGGTGGATGACTTAGTAGTCCCTATCTCATAGAGCCACAATGTCGATTAAATATAGTAATGTGTGTCAGGTGTTCCATTCATTATTGACCAGGATTGGGTTTTAGTGTTTTTAAAACATTGTTATAGACTGTTTTTATTGCTTTCCAATGTTAGTAAATTTCATTCGTTAATAAAGAAAAGTCAGGGGCTAAGAAAATTTGAAGGCCATCAAGTTCTGGTTTTAGTTCATTTTGTATAATCAAGGGACACTGGGACTTTTCTGGTAGGGTGTCACCTTATGGCACATCATTTTTATGGAGACAGTGAGCAGCCATCTGCCAGGCAGAGCCCCCCCCCCCCCCCCGTGCCCAATCCAGGTGGCCTACCAGCCAGCTCTCTTTCTCATGAGGCAGAATTTGCTTACAGCTAATGGCTTGTCCTCCTATTTCATTGCCTTCAGTTACTGGCTCTGAAGAGACTAAACTGCCAGAATCCTCCAACCAAATTTATCTACTTCTAAGGGGGAAACTTAAAAATTCATGAATTCTCAAAGTTCAAAAGATCCTTCATCATTTCTGGAGCACCCCTCTCTCCTTCTAGAGAAAGAGATGGAGCCACAGGATAGCAAGGTCAGAGGTTAAAAGTAGCACAGGCCCCTGGCTCCAGTAGGAGAGTAAACATCTTCTCTGCAGGACACAGTTGTAGGTTCTTAGAGCAGAGAATGGGAAGAGGACAGGAATGGACCAGGCAGGGTTCACAGAAGGCTGAGAGAACTGCCACCACCTAAGACAGCTCATGGTGGAGCTTGGTGAAAATGGCTTTGTAGCCATACCTGTAGCTAGAGTTTTCCTGCCTGGCCCACGGTCAGGATAAATCTCTTTCACCTGCCAGTCCCACAGCCGCTCAGACCCAACCAAGTAAACATAGAGACTTACATTGCTTACAAACTGTATGGCCGTGGCAGGCTTCTTGCTAACTGTCCTTATATCTTATATCAATCCATTTCTATAAGTCTATACCTTGCCACATGGCTCGTGGCTTACCGGCATCTTTACAAGCTGCTTGTCCTGGTGGCGGCTGGCAGGCAGTCAGTGACTCCTTCTGCCTTCCTGTTCTTTTTATTCTCTCTGCTAGTCCCGCCCATACCTCCTGCCTAGCCACTGGCCAATCAGTATTTTATTAGCAACACATTTGCCATACAGAATATCCCACAGCACATACCACAGGCCACCTCCACCAGGACTGGGGCCTCTCCAGCCTGCTGAGTAAGGAGTCCCCAAGGGGGATGAACCCACACAGAGGCAGGTCTGGGAAAGAAGGAATGGATTTCAGCACTTTAAACTATAAGGAACAGAAAGTCAGCCACTGCCTTTATTCAATAGGGATGTGCCAGCTGCTACCGCCCCACCCCACTACCCCCAGGATCGACTTCCTGTAGGCACTGCCTAATGGGTCTTAGCATGTGTCCAGCCCTATAGCTATATCTCTGTAGCTGGGAGAGAAAACAAGCCATTCATAATTCACATTCACTCTTTGAAGTTTTCTAAAAATTTTCCTGTAATTTATTAAAATCTCACTTTAAGTCCAGCTAGTAAGTCAAGTCCTGGGAGCAGATGGCAAGGGTAAATGGCAGAGAGGGGATAGGTGAAGCTGGGGAACAAGACTCTGAGATGCCAAGTGACCTCCATAAAGTCATATGGCTAGAAATCTCACACTAAGTGTGGGTTCATTCGCTGCTATCCATTCTAGTAATCTCCCTATCAAACTAAACACTGTCCATGCATCCTAGACCAGTTGTGTGTGTGTGTGTGTGTGTGTGTGTGTGTGTGTGTGTGTGTGTTTAGTAAGGGCAGACAGAGGGCAGGTGGCCAAATGCTGGGACAGGTATCTACATCTTTCTACCATCACCTGGCATCTGGCTTGTCTTTGACCCTGCATCTATGGGGCAGCTCCAGCCACCCTGTTCCTTCTTCCTCACTGACAACAATCCTTTCCTTCTTCCAGTCCCCAGTCTTCATCGCCCAAGTTGGCCAGGACCTGATCTCCCAGATAGAGACGAAGCTCCTGCAGAGGCCCTGCAAGGAACTCTTCTCTGCTTGTGCTCAGTAAGTGTTCCACACATCAGGGTCCTCCCTCACACCCTGGGAGAGTGCTGCCTGCCTGGGTAGGTCATTTCTACTTGGGCAGACCTCTGTCTACCTGGGCTGACCCTTACCTACCTGGACAGACTCCCACCTATGTAGACAAGTCATGCCTACCTGGGCAGATCCCTATCTTCCTTGAAAGTGGTTTTGGTTCTAGACCTGAGTTCTTGGGGACTGTATCCCATTCTGTCCTTTCTCACCTCTGAATCCTAGCCCCTCCTCTACCTCATCAAGTCTGCATCTAGTCTCACTTCAGCTCATGGTCTCTTCAGAGAGCTGTTCTTGAGTTCTAATTTAGTGTAGCTCATCTCCAGGATTGTTGACTTAATCTTTGTGGTTTACTGTTTTATGTCCCCCATTTGATTATCCACCCATTCTCCCTACTTTACTACAGGACCTGAAACAAATGCTGGCCCATGGCAGGCACACTATGAATGCTTACAAGGTCAATTCAGTTTAAGTAACCATTAGCAGAACAAACAAGCCTCTGGCCAGATGTGGAGCATCCATTGCAAGGCCTGGCTTGCTTGTAGTTCTGAAGGCAGTAACCCACTAGTCTCTGTCTAGCTCCTTCATGGTGGAAATTATAACATGTTCATCTTTTTGTCACTCTGGGCTAGGTCTGTCCATGACTACTTGAAGGGAGACCCCTTCCATGAGTACCTGGACAGCATGTATTTTGACCGTTTTCTGCAGTGGAAATGGTTAGAAAGGTGAGTACCATTCACTCCTCAAATGAGAGTGTGCAAGTGTGAAAGGTAGGGTACAGAGTTCATCTATATGATAATTCATACAGAGATCGGATACCCTGCATAAACCCCTGGCGACAATCAAATTAACCATTCTCCCACTAAGTTTTTGGGTATTCTAGAAATACTATGGGCTTATGAAAGCAGGTACTGACTGGGTTGTGCCCACATACACATCATCTTATTCATGCTTCTTTGGTTCTGTCTTTCTCTGTTGGATACTGTTCTCCTTCCCCCCTCCCCTGTTCTGAAGATCAAACCCTGCACCTGCTAAATACATGTTGACTATACCCCCAGTCCCCAGTCTCAGGTTTTTTGTGCTACCTTCCCTAAAGAAAGAATAGCTTTGTACATAAAACTCTGTGTACTTTTGGCAGTATGCTCTCAAAAGGCACCTGATTGTAATGTGTGAGGGACTGTTCAATTGCCCTCCAAAATAGCCACCTCCAGTTTCCAGCCCTGCCAGTGCCTGAGCCCCTGCTCCTTATATTCTATATTGTTTTCATGTTTTCCTCCCACTAGTGAACAGTGGGGTATCTTTACTCTATTTTCCACCTCACTAATTATAAGTGAGATTGGGCATCTATCTGTAGTTTATTTGCTGCCTAAGTCTTTCAAAGTGCTCTCAGGTAGCTCTCTCTTGGGCACATGTCATGAAAGGGACATGACTTATTCTTTTCTCTGACTAGGCCAGTCAATGCTGAGGGGCTAGGGGTAATATTCCAGTTTCATTTCATGATTGACAGAGCTTATATCTAGCTTAAGCATTCTGAGATAGGCTGGGAATGGAAGTGTCCACTCAGGTCAGGGGTCCCTGTCTACAGAAGCTTGGTACTCCAGTGGTATGCTCCATACTCAGAGAAGGAAGCCATTTTATTCATATGGACTGAACATGTACAGCACTCATGGGTCAAGTCCCTTCCAGATACTTCAAGGCTGTGGGCCAGGAGCCATCTCAAGGCCACAGTGTAGCATGAATCTTAAAAGTTCTTATTAATAAAATCAAACCTCAGCCAGGTATTGGGGTGAACACTGGAAGATCAGAGAGACAGAATGAGCCACAGCTAACCTCACCTGGCAAACTTCTCAGCTGGTCTTGCTTCCTCAGACTGGAAGCCTCTATGTCCTCATATCCAAATGACTCTCAGCTGAACTGCTGCTAGAAGCCTGAATGCTTAACCAGCCCAAATGCTTCTCCAGGCCAAATGCCTACCCAGGCCAAATGCCTACCCAAGCCAAATGCCTCAAGTTTCTTCACGCCTTATATACCTTTCTGCTCTCTACCACCACTCCCTGGGATTAAAGGCTGGTTTACTGGGATTAAAGGCGTGTGTCACCACGCCTGCCCGTTTCCAATGTGGCCTTGAACTCACAGAGATCCAGAGGGATTTCTGTCTCTGGAATGCTGGGATTAAAGGCGTATGCTACCACTGCCTATCCTCATGTTTAATATTGTGGCTGTTCTGTCTCTGACCCCAGATAAGTTTATTAAGGTACACAATATTTTGGGGAACACAATATCACCACACCACAGAGAAGCTCCACCTTCTCTGCATACTTCAGGATGCTCTGCAGGAAAGCAACCTGCTTAAAGCCACTGTCTTTCTATCCTGGACCAGTGAGAATGATCTGATCAGAGGCCCACTTTTGATCATGGCAGCACTGGGAACCAAGCCTTCAACATACAAACTTTGGAGGCACAGTGTTACATTCAAACAATGACAAAGCCCACAAGCAAGACACAAACAGCAATAGGTGTTGTTAGCTTGAAGATCCACAGAGAAGCCCTGTTCTTTATTACAAATAATAACATCTACTACAAAAGCAACTTATGAGAAGCTTTGGCATGGATACATTTGCCTTCTCATTATATACATTTTACTGAAGATGGAAGGCCTAGAGAGTTTGGTAGGTTAGCTCTAGGCTACACAGCAAAGACCTGGCAAAGGCCAGAATCTGAATCTAAAGTCTTTCAAGTCCTTGGTCTTCAGTCTATCCAGCAATCCCATTCTAATTGACTCTTGGCTGTGGCCACTGGCTTTCTTTTTATTTATCTGCACTGACTTCATGAAATGGACATTTTGATTACTGCAAAGTTAAGAATATACCATTTGGAAGGTACTAAGTTCTTAGTGCCAGTAAGATAGGATCCTCATTTAGGAATTGCCCCCGCCATCACTGATGGTACCCCACCTCTCCAACTTTTCCCCCTCAATTATGACCTATTTACACTGTGTTATTGAAATATTAAGGGAATTTTCCCTCCCAGGGTTAACCAAGAATTTCCTAGGAAATTGCAGGACAATCATTTTTCTAGCAGAGGAGCTTGAAGTAATGGTGACTGATTATTTATCCTCAATGTAGTATAAATGGTTATGCCAACATAACCTTTTCTGCCTTTATGTGGTTGCTATAGGAAAGGCTTCTGGCCCTGTGTCAGATGCTAGCTCTTGGCAGGCTTCTCTGGGACACTTGAGCTGCCCTAGTGCTAAATAGGAAGCCAGGTACTGAGGGGTTCTGTGGCATGGTGCCCTGTGCCTCTGATGATGGGGATCATCAGAGAGAAAAGTGTGTCACACACATGAACTGGAGACCTGGGACCCTGGAGTTCCCTAAGTTTTCAGGGTTGTCCCAAGGGCAGTTGTAATGTGAAAAGGTAATTTCACTGAAATCCAAGTCTATCAGCAAGAAAGCTTTTTAGAGGATATTAATGTTCAAGAGTTGCTAGAGGCTTGTGGGTTCTCCTCAAACTGATCTAGTTCTTTGACCCAGTTCAGTCTTCTCTAGCCCCTGTCCTGATCAGGAATCTTATAGGGCATGGCTGTCTCTCTCTCTCTCTCTCTCTCTCTCTCTCTCTCTCTCTCTCTCTCT
>CABHPQ010102004.1:0-19681 GCA_902168405.1 Peromyscus aztecus
CCCCCCCATTGTTATAAGGTTAATTTGAGATAACACAAGTAAAGGACAATTGTGATGGTAGGTCCCTGCTACTGACTAACTAGATATTGGTGCTTGCCACTACTACAATTATTAATCACAGGTATTTCTGGAAATTTTCCAGTGAACAGTATAGGGTGAAGATTGCTGGGGTCTTGCCTCAAGCCATGAGGTCCTGTATGACTTTGGAGGCTGCTAGTAAGGGATTATTATTTGTGATTGTAATTACAGCTGTTTCTCTGTAGTAACCCATCCATTTCCTGCAGCATCTGAGAAAGGCTTGCATAACATGGCAGTGCAAACACTACACACAACAATCACAAAAGCTTCCTGGAAAGCACAATACGTTCTTTTCTACATAGATACTTTGGCAGATTAGAATTTTGGTTTAGGGAATTCCTTAGAGTTTTGTGTCTTTGTTTCATGGAAAAGCTTCTAGATCAAGAAAAGGGTTGTTATTTTTGATGAAGTTAATATATATATATATATATATATATATATATCTTATTATAAAAACATCACACACTAAAATTAGCCAGAACCAAAATCTATAGAACTCATTGAAACTTCTAGGAAGTTAGTATGGGCATCCAGAATGGAAGCTGTGGAGATTTACATTAAAATTTTCACTTCAATATTGAATATCCTCAATGTATTTGTCCACCTCCAAAACCACGGATCCATGGTAGAAATAGAACTAGGAAAACAGTTAGTTTTATATCCTCTTTTAAAACTCATGTCTCTTTCCTGCCTTCACTCCTTCCTCATCTGCCTACCTTTAGCCTTCCTTGTTCTTTTTTCTTTCTTTTTATTGCTGCTTTAAAATTTTGATATAAAATCTATCATATGATGTATATCATATTGCAGTATAATATATGTGTATACATATATGATATATATTATTCAACACTAAAGAAAAATGAAGTTAAAAATTGCAGTAAATTGATGGACTTAGAATGTATCATATTAAGCAAGGCCATGCAAACTCAGAAAGAAAAAACCTACATGTCCATTCTCATATGTGTAGTCTAGCCAATAATATATGAATATATGCAAACAAATGCATGAGAAGTACTTTAAATGGGGAACCGAAGTGCACAAAAGTATGTACGTAGCTATCTCCTAGTGTCTACAGCAGCTTTTGTTCTCAGTATTTGCATCATGGCTGGGGCACCTTCCTGGCAGCTGGTTCAAACACAAAGTCTCTAGTGAACAGAGGGGAAAGCGGCAGACTCTAAGACTCTGGCTGGACAGAGACGTTCTTCTCTCAGACCTGCCTTTTCCTGTTCTCAAACCTTGCCTGCCCTGGCCAGCTTCTAGCGTTTTTCTCACATTTCTAGAAGATGAAGACTGAAACCACTTTGGCCCGAATCCTCTGTGGGGTCACTCACCTCTCCAGATGTAACTATCAGTGAGGTTGACAACCAATGAATCTTCCTAACAAGGGACCCTGCACACATGGACACTTTAATGAGCCCGCTGGGATTTGTAGCTGACACTTGCAAACAGAGAGAAAGAATGATTGGAGGGCCCTGCCATGGGGACAGGGAGGAATCATGCACACACCCAGGGGGCCAGCAGGTTCAACTGGACTATAAACCTCTCAGCAGAATCAACCACACTCTGGGGACATTAGGGCGACTGACAGATACTAGGATGTGAGCAAAGGGAGAGAAGATAGATTGCACAAAGGGAAATTCCTCGTACGGGTAGCCAGCAGTGGGCTCCACTGTAGTGAATGGTCCCTTCCTACCTATTGCCTCATTAGCTTGTCCAAAATGTGGCTTTAGTTTTTTAGGAGAAATCATCCACCATATATAGAGTGTGTCATTGAGTCTCTAATACATGACCTTTCCAGATAAGAGAGGATGATGACGGATGATGACAGGCAGATGAGAATTTAGAATGAGACTCTTCTCCTGAGAACCTATTATGACAACATGTCAAAATCTGGTCCTTACCAAATTGCTCTTCCTGTAGCCAGAAGTTTTCCTGTATCCCACAGCCACTTGGTCTCAAATAAACACACAGAGGCTTGTATTAATTACAAACTGTTTGGCCTATGGCTCAGGCTTCTTGCTGGCTAGCTCCTTCATCTTAAATTAATCCATTTCTATTAATCTATGTATTGCCACATGACTGTGGCATTACCGGTCTGTTGGCATGTTGCTCCTTGGTCAGCAGGCTGGCATCTGCCCTGACTCTGCCCTCTTCTCCCTGTATCTCTCTTGGATTTCCTGCCTGGCTTTTATCCTGCCTTACCATAGGTCAAACAGCTTCTTTATTAACCAATAGTAGCAACACATATTCACAGCATACAGAAAGACCATCCCACAGCACTCTCCACATAAATGACACTATTCAGATAGGTAGGTGACTATCATTGATTCTGAGCATCTGAGTATCAACAGGTGTAACACAGGGTTAGGATGTCAAAAGACAGGAAATGAGCTAGAAGGAGGGGTCTAATCACAGCATAGGGGCAGGATAGTTCCTGTCCTAAGCCTGGCTCTGTGCAGTACTACTTCTGACAATTATCAGCTGGGCCTGTGCTTAAAACATGGGTATAATCTGCTTATGATTTTGAGGATGTAAGGCAAATGCCAAGTGCTGTGTATAGTACCTAACACCCCCTCAGCAATGCTAACTGTTCATTTAGCATTTGGAAGCTCTTTCTCCTGTATTGGGGAGTGGAAAATAAAATAATAAAAAAAGACCACACTACCTGCACTTCCACTGTTTGGTGACTTTTATTATCTAATGAGACCTGACCCAGTCAGGGCCTCTGCTGACTGTGGAGATAGGGCAGAACAGAAAGCGGTAGGAGGAAGATAAGAGTGCGTGAGATGGATTTTTAGGAAAGCACCAGGTTCTAGTGACTAGACATGAGAAACATGGCTGGGTTGTCAAGCAGTGATACAGCAAACATTATAAACATATGCTGATGACAAACATGTAGGTAATGGTTTCTTCTAAGGTTGGTGGACAGCAAAATAACAATTGAGTGAGAAGGTTAAGTTTGTCTATCAGGACGAGAGATTTATGGTACATAACAAGACAAACGGACTTCAAGAGGGATGGATGGATGGATGGATGAATGGATGGATGGATGGATGGAGTTGACAGCCAAATCCTGATGACAATGAATAGCCATTGCTACTTGACTTCATGCACGCTAGAGATGTAACAGATATTGGCGATGCTTAGATCATGACCATACATGTGTATGAGGAGCTATGAAAATATCCCAAGAGATAAGATAAATGAAGGCTGAGAGGCCAGGTATGGACAGATGTTGTGGTCAGGGAGGGCCTCAATAAGAGAGCAGTAGCAGGAAACAAAAGGTGGACCATGAAAGGGTGCTGAGATCATTAAGGTATAGGGGTAAAGGTCCAACAAGTCAGGGGTGACTGTACCTCCAAGGGAAGGCATGGGGTTCTGAAGGAACTGTGGAAGGAGCCCCAGAGAGGTAAGAGAAACTAGTACCCCACTAAAGTGCTACTGTGTGCCATCCCCATTATCACAGCCACTGCCTTCTTCACACAGCTGGTGGCTTTGACTTCTTTCTACTGTGCTTTATATTCTGGTGACACAATAGTTTCAGGAAACACTTTATTTAACAAAATGCAAATCTATTCATTTTGCTGCCTCATTTACTAATGTAATTTCCCCATGAAAAGAAACTTTGTCTTAATATTCTTACAAGGCTAAAAAGGGACAGAAACATTCATTACTAATTTTTAATGTGTTTCCTATTAAATGTGAATAGATTTTGGCTTTCTGCTTTTTTAAAATTGACTGTCAGGAAACAAATTTATGATTGCCCCTGGATGAGGCCCTTCACAGATCAAAATCTGTTCCTGTAACAGAAGACACCTGTGCTGTTTAAAAGATTCTGGATTCTTTTTAATTAAGAAATGTCTTCAACTATAGTGTGAGACTTGAGAGATTGAAGGCAACATCTCCTCATGGAGAGGATCTGCAGCAGTTTGCAGTCTAGAGCTCAGGGTCACCTTGACAGTGTAGACTTGGTTATTAATCTTTTGGAGGTCACCACCTCCCTCAGAATCTGTTATGTTGAATATGTTACTACAGAGTCGCTTTGGATAGAGATCCTAACCTACATAATACATGCAATGTTTTACAAGGCACTGACATGATGAGTCCTAGGGTATACAGGACAGTGGCTCTTGCTGAACATTTTCATCTCAGGTGATTTTGGCTGTGTTCGTAATTGTGGGTACAAGCCTCTAGCATGTGTTGTCTATAAAAATACTGAGAATGCACTTTGCACACATCCAAGTGGATGCTACAGTCATGCTAAATAAAGGCACCATGCTGTGCAGCAAATCTCTTAAACTTACCCAGAATGCATATGTGAAATGTATACCTAGTTAAACAGCAGCTTCCCATTTTTTCTTCAGCCCAGGACCTGAAAATGACCACTCTGCTCTGACTCTATGAGTTTGTCTACTTTAAATACAATAGATAAGTGGGATTCTCAACATCTGTCCTTTCTGTGACTAGTTTATTTCACTTAGCAAAGTGTCCTTGTGGTTCATCTGCATGTTACATAAGCCAGAATCCTCTTCTAAGTTTAAGGCTGAATAATATTTCATTTGAAGTTATAACACAATCTCTTCATCCCCTCATCTACCAGCGGTCACTTGGCTGGTTTTTGTATCTTAGCTATTGTAAATAAGTGTGCACTCACATTCTATGTGTGCATCACCTTTTAAAACAGATAATCCAGTTGTCCTTGCTTTGGGAATGAGACCATTGAGTCAAAAACTTTGCACAGGAGCTCAGATGTCTCCACTCTTGTAAAGTAGGAGTCAGGATTTTCAAAGATGAACATGTTAGGGCCTTTTCTCCAAACAAGGTTTGCCTCTACATTCCATACCACTTTGTGAAACTAATGATGATGTTGAGGAGGAGGGACTTGTGAACCCCCTCCTTCCTCCCTTTCTCTGCCTGGCATAGAGAGAAGAAGCTTTTGTATAGAACTGAGAATCTTTCTGTCCCATTCATAAATCCCTGAATGTATGTATTTTGGCAGCTGGAACAGTAGGGTGTAGCTGGATTAAGTCAACATCTCTTTCTGTCCAGACCCACCTAGAGGGACTTAGTCCATGCAGTGGGAAATCTCCACAGGAGCTGCAGTCCTGTAAGAGATAGCTGCATGTCTCTGGTCTGAATAGCAGCAATTTAAAAAAAAGCAAGTATTTGCAGAAGTCCTAGTTGAAAACCCACTTAGCTCAGGGTTTTTAAGAAAACCACAGAAATGCCTCTTACCCAGGAGACCCCATAGTACTCAGGACATTGCCAGCCATGACCCCCATCTTCTTGACACCAGAGAGTCCTTAAAGAAGCACACAGCTCCTCTCTCTGCCTATCAACAGAGCATAGCTCATTAAGACTGCTTTTGCTCTGAGGGGAACAGGCTCCTTTGTCTCTTTCCTTCAATTATACCTGACCTAATAATTATGCCTACATGAGTCTTACCTCCCATTCTTTCTGCACTGCTCCCCAGTGAGAAATTGGCCCAAGACCATCTGTATATTCACCTCCTGCATTTATCTCATTCCAAAGTCAGTTGCTGCTACACTCAGCTTTCCTGTAGGACTTGTGGTCCCCACTTGAGCAGCTCTCATCATCTCCCAGGACCTCGCTTTCCTACCCAGACCTAACACAAAGCATCAACTTGAGCTTGTGGCCATCAAAGATGACTGACTCCTGCTTTTCAGAATATGTTTCCTACCTATTGCTACCCACTAAACCTGGCAACTGAGGCTCAGAAAAGTGAAATCATTTTCACGTAAGTGAAAATTGGTGAGTGGTAGGTACATAATATGAACCAGGCAGGCTGTCTGGGCCTGTGCTGTTTCTCCCAGGGTCTGCGTACAACAAGGAAAGGTGGTAATAATACAGTTCTTCAAAAGTTGATAGCTAAATAAAGGGTAAAGCTTTAATAATAGTAAAATAAAGCATTCATGACACCAACCTTTACTGGCAACTGTTTATTGTCACACCTCTGCCTTGAAACAAATAGATACATGAGGAATTTAGCTGTGTGTTCACTGGCCTGTTACTAGAGGCCTCAAGTTCTTCTGGGAAGGGGTATTCGGGGTTAGCCAGATCTCTTTGGGTTTTAAATCACCATTTAATATGAAGAGAACTTGTCACGGTAAAACACAGGGCCTTTTGATGTCCAACATTCCATTCTGTCTATCTGTGCCCTTCTCAGACTTGGTGTTTTTATCTCCCCTGGAAGATCTGATGGGACAAACCCAGCACACGACAGCAACATAACTCAAGGACTCCTCAGTTAAGTGACTTAAGTGACAAGTCTCAGAGTGGTGGCAAACAGAGTCAGAAAGATAATTAAAATGTGTTACATTCTGGGGACTTCTATCTCATGCTGGGGTGTTTGAAGTAAGTCTAAGTGCAGCTAGAAGCTGTGAAATGTCTTAGAGCACAGGCAGGAGCTAAGCCGTCCCACACTTAGGGTGTTTCTGTCTACTGTGTTGAGGTTGGGTATGTTGTTGGCGATAGTAAATCCTCAATGGGGAGCTGCTGCCATGATCCAAGAGGGTGACCTCTAGCCCATGAGAGTGGTAGCGAAATGGAGAGAAACAGAATTTAGAGAAGACACATCTGAGTAGAACCAAGAAGATTCACGTATTGGCCATGAACTGTGAGTGGAAAACGTTGTGTTTAGCATGGCTGTTCAGTTTTTAACTTCAGTTTTTAAATTTCATGGGGCACAGGGTTATGGATATTTCTTGGGAAAAGTGACTGACCAATATGACTAGAGTTTCTTCTTCCAAAATAGCACACTATGAGTTAGTTAGTAAGTACCCAATCCTGGGCTATAGACAAGGACAGGCTGAAATGATGAAGCCCATGCCACCAATGGGCTTGTGCTCTCAGTGGGGAAGTCATACTGACCACAGCTGAGTGTGTGGTAACAGGACAGCCATTGGTACTGTGGGTACTGAGGTGAGAGTAAAATAACAAGGGTAGAGAGTGAGACTCTGAGATCTCTGTGGGGTAGGAGGGAAATGGATGAGCCTTGTACCATCAATATAGCCTCTGTGTCTACCCAGCTCCCCACCAGGCTACCAAGTGGAGATTGTCTAAACATTAAAAAAAAATGAATTTAGTTGAATAGGACAAGAAGGTCCACTTTGGAATAGTATGAATGACATTTCTACAGAGCTTGGATTTTAAAGCCTTCCACTGAAGCAAACTTGTTAAAGTCAAGGCAAAGGATATGGGTGTTAGAGATAAGATTCCTGGCATCCAGACTGCAGAAATGGTTGAATGCTTAAGAGCACTGGCAGTTCTTCCAGAGGACCAGTGTTCAATTCCCAGCATTCACATGGTGACTCACAACCATCTGTAACCTCAGTCCCAACAATCTGGATGACGTCCTTTTCCTGCCTCTGTAGATACCAGGACACCAGGTGTGCATGTAGTCTATAGACACACACACAGGCAGAGCACATATATGTATCAAATAAAATCATAAAATAAAATCATAAACTTGTTGGGTGGGTTTTTTTAAGAGTCCCAGTATCTACTATAGCTACCATACATTTGCTTGGGAATGCTGAGCAACCACAATGAAGAATTAGAAAACTCGGGAGGCAGAACCAGGCAGATCTCTGTGAGTTTGAGGCCAGCCTGGTCTACAGAGCGAGATCCAGGTCAAGCACCAAAACTACACAGAGAAACCCTGTTTCAAAAAAAACAAGAAAAAAAAAGAATTAGAAAACTCATTAGACAGTGGATATTGTGACAAAATGTTGGGGACCGACTCCGGGCAGCTGTGTTACCTTCCTTGCTTTATCAAGCCTTGCAAAAACAGGAGGTTCCCAGCCTGACTGCAGGATTTATGATTAGATAAACTTTCTGAAACATGTGCTAATCAGCCAACAACAGGGGCCTGGGACCGGCCCAACTGCAGGATTTACTATTAGATAAACTTTCTGAAACAGATGCTAATCAGCCAGCTGCAGGGGCCTGGGATCAAAACGATCTCACTCTAACCCTCCCTTAGGAATTTCCATTCTTCTCTCCTTGCTTTCTCTGCTCCCCCTCCCTGCCTGAAGCCCTGCTTATAAGCCTCAGTACCCAGTCAATAAACGGAGCCTTGACACAACTCAGACTGACTCGGTCATTCATTATATACGCCTGGCTTCCTTTCCCTCTTGCCCCCATTGGCTTTCAGGTGGTTCCTTCCTCAAGACCCTCGAATAACCTGACTGCTGGACAGGTCAACAAAATATAAGTCATTAGATAATAGACGTTAGAAGACAGAGAAAACAAAAGGTAGACACTAAGGAAACATATATTTAAAACAAAATAAGCATCTTGGACCCCTAGGAAGGAATGACTTCACAGAATTCAGGATGTTGGAAAGAGGCCTGCTGGGTCAAGTACTGAGAACTTAGAGCATTTTCCAAGCAACAGAGTCGTATGGTGACCAGAGTTTTAGAGAAAAAACAGATTAAGCTCAGCCACCTATCCCAAATGCCAGTTCAAGAGACTAGGGATGCTGAAAAGCAGAGAGAGGAAATATAATCACATGAATTTCAAGGATGAAGAGATAAGGGGGTCCAGGAACTCCAGATTTGTCTTTGGGAAACTAGTAGAAACTTTACCTTTAAATAGGTGAAGAATTGGGGCAGGGGACAAGAAGTGTGCATAATTAAGCAGGCTACATTAAAGTGTAGTCTGGTTGAATGTTTCTGTTTAGGTCCTTCAGAGTGGCCTGAAGATGCTATTATCACTGTCTGCACTGACATTTTAAGTGAAGGTGGAGTGAGTCCATTGAACTTGGCCATGCCACAGGTGGAAAGAAGGCTTGTTGTAAATATGAAACTGCCACAAGGTTGTCTCTCAGGTAGTAAAGAGAAAAAAATGGCAACAGTCATGAGGGGTGGGATTCCAAAGCTGCCATGGCTACTTTTTGGGGACAGAGCAAGAAGCAAGAAGGTGGGGAAAGCCTTGGCAGTTATAAAGAGGGAGGGTAGCTGTCAGGAGGGAAGTGTGCAAGCCTGAACAGCCTGGAAGTTTAGAGTAATGATGGAGGAGGTGAGAACCAGGAGCCTGGCATGGGGGCTTTGGTATGTGTGACAAGTGTAATAAAGACCTAGAGCTATTGCTTTTGCTCTTTTGTCTTTGAAGAGCCTGCCACCCAGCTCCCAAATAAATCACACATGGAGGTTTATTCTTAATTATAAATATCTGGTCTTGGCTTGGCTTGTATCTTGCCAGCTTTCCTTAACTTGAATTATCCCTTCTACCTTTTGCCTCTGGGCTTTTTCCTTTTCTTACTGCTATACATCTTACTTTCACTTTTACTCCATGGCTGACTGTGTGGCTGTTCCCTGGGTCCTCCCCCTTCTCTGGCTACTTCTTCTTTTTTCCTCCTAGATTTCTCCTTCTATATATTCTCTCTGCCTTCCAGCCCCTCCTATCCTTTCTCCTGCCTTGCTATTTGCCATTCAGTTCTTTATTAGCCCACCAGGTGTTTTAGACAGACACAGTAACACAGCTTCACAGAGTTAAACAAATGCAACATAAACAAAGTAACACACCTTAAGATAATATTCTACAACATAGATGCCCCATTTGTGAGAGGTAAAGGGCAATAAAGGAAGTAGTGACTTTTCCTAGTGACAAAACCCATTTTATAGGTTTCTGAGGAATGCTGAGTGTTAGCTTTTATCTATCAGCCAGCAATCTTTCTGTTTACTCTGTCAGGGTCCAGTCTGAGCTGAGCCTGGACTGTCATTTTGGGAATTGTCAGTGGCACTGCCATTTGGGAGACTTGGAGATTGGCGCCTGACAATGTCACTTGAGGTGAGAGATCCAGTTTCTGTAAGTAATTAGCCTCATCATTACAGAAAACTCTTCTCACTTGAGGCAGTGAACTGTCTTCTGAAGCTGACTGTTCTTAATACAAGACATGTGTAGGACACAGACTCTTATCTCTGTGCCTTTATCCCTGAAAGGTTGTGGTATAGATGATGTATCGTGGTTTTTCGGTACTCCTTGAATGCTCATGGTCAGTCAAATGGGAGCCTAATTCAAAGCAAAGGATATAGATATAAAACAAAGGCAAATGTGTCAGGATTTCTTTCTACTAGTGGTTACCTTATGGGCCCAAGCAAGGTGTCTTAGCAAATGCAACTTAAGTACTTTCTCTGGAATAGTCTACCTGTGCTTGGGCCAGGGCTTTTGAGGGAAGATAGTGTCTTAGCTAAAAGGAGTAGCACATGCAGCTAAGTCTGTAAGGGGTGTCTTGACTCCAGGACTGAGTCCAAGGCAAGCATCTGGAGGTACATTGTGCTTCTAAAGAAATTGCAGTAGGAATCAGATACAGATGGTCCATTCTTAACTTCATTCTCCAGTTTCCTCCAGTGTGCTGCACTGGCAGAATGTAATGGAAGCCAACTGACCACAGGCCTCACAGTGTACAGTTTATAGGCATTCAGCTGCAGCACCAGAGTTCAGAATGTGCAGGAATGGTCTGGGTGGAGAGGCACACAGTTCTTGTGGATAATACTTAACTGGTAAGGACTGAAGGGGAACCAGTCACACAATCAGCATAACACCTGGCCTATAAAGTCATAATAACCACTAGCATCATTCTGACAGCCATGCACATTTCCAAAGCTGTCTTCAGTTTTCAAACACATTCATATCTATTTTCACACTTAATTCTCAGACTCCTCCTGGCAGGACAAACCAATGATAACACTAATGTTCAGCTAGATTACAACTATGATGTGCTGCCTGGATCTCTAGGTCCAAACTCAGGGTTAGATCATCTCTTGATGTGGAAAATAGACATGGGTTAATACAAGCCAGAGCCATTGCCATTTAGGTGAAGCATGTAATTGTTCCCTAATTACAACAACCCCTTACCTTTGGTTAAATCAAATGTGTATACATGTGGAATTGTACTAGGGAAAAGAAGACATTAACTTGCTAAAATTAAAAACATTCCTGCAAAGTAAAGAGAGAATGTCATAAGTTACTTTCTCAGAGTGGGTGCATGAGTGTGTGTGTGTGTGTGTGTGTGTGTGTGTGTGTGTGTGTGTGTTGAGTCAGGGAAGAAGGCAGATGACAAAGAGGAGCATCTGTATGATTTTCCCTTCTCTTCTCTTTCTCTTGGCTGCCTAGGTGTCATCATTTCCGGGCAGAAATCCAATCATAAAACATTACATGTTATTTCATGGTCAATTCTCAGAGAGCTGCTAGCTCAATTGGTTGCTAAGAGACAACACTCTCTAAATCTGAGTTTAGGCTGCAAAACTGCAAGCAGAAAGGAAAAGACAGGCCTCAGCATGCTGGTACATACCTATAATCTTAGCACTCCAGCATTCAGAAGGCTGAAGCAGGAGAATCAAGAAGCTAAAACCAGTTTAGGTTATAAAGCAAATTCATACCAGGCTGAAGTACCTAAGTGGCATAATGGCTGTTCTAGGTTGCCAACTTGACTACATCTGAATTAACTGAAACCCAAATGACTGGGCACACCTGTGAAGGATTTTTTTTCATTTAAATTATTTGTAGTGGGAAGACCCACTTCTAATTTCAGTCTTTGAAATGGGAAGATACACCTTTAATCCAGGTTTTTTTTTGTTTTTTTTTTTTTTGTTTTGTTTTTTTTTGTTTTGTTTTTGTTTTTGTTTTTTCGAGACAGGGTTTCTCTGTGTAGCTTTGCGCCTTTTCCTGGAACTCACTTGGTAGCCCAGGCTGGCCTCGAACTCACAGAGATCCGCCTGGCTCTGCCTCCCGAGTGCTGGGATTAAAGGTGTGTGCCTCCACCGGAGGGATAGCTCAGCCGTTAAAGGCTAGGCTCACAACCAAAAATAATCCAGATATTTTAAGGTGAGGAGATACACCTTTAATCCAGATATTTTAAGGTGGGGAGATACACCTTTAATCCCTTTCTGCTGGCAGCCTACATGAAGGACATGGAAGAAGGAAGCTTGTTCTCTCTTTACCTGCTTGTTCTTGCTCTTCCTAACAAGTCCACCCTTTCACTGGCATTATAGACTACTTCCTATGGATTCTAGAATGTACTGAATACCGTCTGAGACATCCAGCCTTGTAGACTGAACAACTACTTCTTGAACATTCTGTTGGAAGATAGCCATTGTTGTACTATCAGTTGTTCCACAGCCTGTAAATTATTCTAATAAATATCATGTATATTATATATTATATTATATTATATTATATTATATCATATCATATCATATTATATTTATTATATTTATTATTATATTTATTATATTGTATTATATATTATGTATAGATATACACATATATTATAATAAATTGCATATATATATATTCAGTTCATAAGTTCTGACACTCTAAAGACCCCTGATTAATACAGACTTAGGTACCAGAAGTGGTTCTGTTGTACCCAGAGTCTTAAAAAGACCACCAAGAGACCAAATCTGATGCAAAAGCAAAGAGTCTTTACTACGAGTTAACTCGGGACTCTCTGTCCATCTGATGCAGCAGCAGAGCAGGAGAGACCCCAAGTAGCCAGGGGGCAGGGTATTTATAGGGAGTAGGGCAAGGGGGTAAAGCAAGGGGAGTTTAGGGTCTATTGGCAGACTCAGGTTTGATCTTTTTCTTTTATCCGGAGGTGCTGTCCTTGGTTAGTTTGCAGCTGCAAGAAAACTGTTATCTCTTTTAGCAGTTGTTGTGACTACTACATATTTTCTTTATCCTGACCTTGCTTGCTGTAACTTTTAATTGGCATCTTTTACTGTATGAGGATATCTCGCAGGGTTTTCTTGTAACTAGAGCTAGGCTCCAGGTTGGGGGCTCAAGGGCATCTTGTGCTGTGGCAGGAGCCTTCATTCTGTTGGGTATTTTCCATAGCCTGTCATGGATGCAGAACAGTCAAGGCAGGGGTCTGGGCAAGGGCTTGGGTTCCTCAGATCTAGAGCAACGTAAGTATAAGGATGACTTTTTAAAGTATCTGGAATATGCTTTCCAATTTTCCAACACCTACAGTTAACTGAAGCCTCTCCAGTTACTGAAGCCTTTCATAGAAGCTCGGGGAGTAAAGAAAGCCCACGGTGTGAACTATTTAACAAGCTAAAGGACAAAAGCATTTGATTATCCTGATTCACCAACTGTGAAAGGCAACAGATTCGGTGACTCTGAATATGAAACTTTTCACTATTTGTGGAAAAATAAGAAAAAGTGTGATGCTGGTCCATTGCTCCTAGCACCTCTCAATGAACTGAGAAGAGAAAAGAATGAACTCAGTGACAAAATTGACTGACTCCAAACATGCAAAAATAGTCTAAACGTTTCTAAGTGTGCCTTGGAAGAGAATCTTCTCCCCAGCAGCCACAGAGCTCAAGTAGCAGAAAACCAAACTGAGGCCTCATTATAGAGACTTCCTGAATTAAAAAGAAAATTCAAGTCCTAGCCTTGGAGATTGTAGGCAGCTAAAGAAAGGGCACTAATTGGTAAAAAATGGGATTCTGTAACCTGGACTGGAAATGTGTGGGAGGACTCTATTGAAGCTGAGAAATTTGAACACTCAGATTCTCAAGGGTTCATCTTACCTGAGGAAGTAGTCTCTCCACCCTCAGCAGAAGATACACTCCCATCCACAGCCCCTGAAATATTGCCTTTTCTGTATTTGACTGGGGAAATCAATCTCTTATTGTCTGCTAAACCAGCAGTGACTTTCTCTGAAGGAGATGACAGGCAAGATGATATTAATGTCCCTCAGGGACTATCAGTAGTTACCTCTAGACCTCGAACTAGACTAAAGGCTAAGTAACCTCCTAGAGGGAAAGTAGAAAGCATAGTCCATGAGAAGGTGCACCACACCACTAAAGAACTAAGTGAGTTTGCCAGTTCGTTCAAGTAGAAATCTGGGGAATATATATGGGAATGGATTTAAGCGTATGGGATAATGGTGGAAGGAACATAAAACTGAACCAGGCTGAGTACATTGATAAGGACTCTCTGTGTGGAGATTCTAGGTTTAATATAGAAGCTTGCACAGTTTTAAAAAGTGTCAAAATATTTTTGGCTGAAGCATTTGTCAAAAGATGACCTACCAAAAAGGAGTTGGAGTTGCCTGATGTCTCTTGACTTAGGGTTGGTAAGGGGATTTTAAGGCTACAGAAAATTGCAATGCTAGCGTGGGTATGCTGTGTAAACCTAATTCTCCACAATGAGAAGGCCCAGAAGACGTGCCCTTCACTAATCCTATAAGGAACTAAATGGTGAGAGGGGTACCAGCACATCTGAAGATCTTTGCTTTCACTCTCTTCTGTGTGCCTGACCTGAATTTGGAAGGCATTTCTGCTCACTTGGATGAATTGAATGTAATGGGTTTAATCAGGCCCTAAAGTAGCAGTGTTTCTGGTGGTAGCACTGAATCACCAAAGGCAAGGTGATCAGAGTTATTGTATGGACAAAGAAATGTCCATAATGGCCTGACCCATAATGAGTACCACAGGCAGTGATTTTTGTGGTGTTGTGACTTGTGTGGACCTTTGGTACTGGCTAATCAATCACTGTTTCCAGGCAGGAAATACATAAGAAGCCTACTGCATTTTGTGTGACTTGTATAAGCAGAAAAACTCTCAAACAAATGAAAGGAAAACTATATTGTAGTGTAACAAAGGGGACTCTCAGTCCATGAACCAGTCTGTAGACTTGAGTGAGTTTGTAGACCCAGAACCCCCTGAATGAAGGGATAGCCAGGTTCTCCTGAGGAAGGACTTGATCAAATATCTAAAAGCTTTACTATTAGCCTTTCCTCAGTCCTTCCCCAGAGGGATATGTGACATTTTTCAAGGATAACTGTACATTGGGGGAAGCAAACTATCAGAGATTCTGGGGTCTATTGGATATTGGTTCTGAATTGATGCTGATTCCAAGAGACCCCAAGAAACATTGTGGCCCTCCAGTTAAAGTAGAGGCTTATGAAAGTCAGGTAATAAATGAATTTTTTTGAATGAAGTAGTATTCACAGTAGGTCCAGTGAGTCCCCAGTCTCATATTGTGGTTATTTCCCCAGTTCCAGAATGTATCATTTGAGTAGAACATTTAGAAGTTGGCAGAATTCTCACATTGGTTCCCTGACCTGTGGAGTGTGTGCTATTATGGTTGGAAAGGCTAAATGGAAACTCTTACAGTTGTCTCTGCCAAGGAAAATAGTGAATCAAAACAGTATCTCATCCCTGGAGGAATTACAGAAATTAGTGCCACAATCAAGGACATAATAGATCCAGAGGTGGTGGTTTCCACCACCAATCCTTTCAAATCTATCTGGCTAGTGCTTAATTAAGACAGATGAATCTTGGAGAATGACAGATGCCTATCAAAAATTTGATCAGGTAGTGTCTCCAATTGCAGCTGTCATACCAAATGCAGTGTCCTTTCTTGAGCAGGTTAGTATATCCCCTGGTACATGATATCCAAGTATTGATCTAGCAGATCTATTGACTGCCTTTTTCTCAGTACCTGTCCTTAAGGAGCACCAGAACTTTCAGATGGCAAAGCCAGCAGTATTCCTTTACAATTTTACATACATGATATATTAATTCTCCATCCCTGTATCATAACTTAGTTCAAAGGGGTTTTGATCATCTGCCTCTTTCACAAAGTGCCACATTGGTGCACTCTATTGATGGCATTATGCTGATTGAGTCTAGTGAGCAGGAGGTAGAAACCTCTTTGGACTCATTGCTAACACACACATGCATCAGAGAATGGAAAATTTTTCAAAAAAAATTCAAGGGCCTTCTATATCAGTGAAATTCTTAGGAGTCCAGTGGTGAGGAGCACACAGAGTTATTTCTTCTAATGTGAAGGATAAGTTATTGCACCTGTTCCATCCCACCACCAAGACACATAATATAAATATTGGACCTATTTGGATTTTGGAAACAGCACATTCCTCACTTGGATGTGTTGCTCAGGCCCATATACCAATTGTCTTAGGAAGCAGCTAGTTTTGTGTGGGGTCTGGAACTGGAGAAGGCTCTTCAACAGATCCAGGCTACTGTGCAGGCTGCTCTACCACTTGGACCATATGTTCCAGCAGACCTGACAGTACTTTGAGGTGTTAGTGGCAGATAGGAATGTTGTTTGGAGCCTTTGGCAGGCCCCTATGGGTGAATCACAAAAGAGACTTTTGGGATTTTGGAGGTATGCTCTACCATCATCTACACACAACTATTCTCCCTTTGAGAAACAACTCTGCCTGTTATTGGACCTTAGTAGAAACAGAACATTTGATAATGGGCCACCAAGTTACCATGTGACCTGAGCTGCCCATAATGAGCTGCATGTTTGTAGCTGGCTTTTTCTTTAGGCTGCCAACCAGCTCCCAAATAAAGACACAAAGACTTATTATGAATGATTGGCCTTAATTTAGGCGTGGCCCACTAGCTCTTTTAATTTATTCTAATCTGTTTCTATTCATCTATGTTTTGCCTTGGGGCTTTTTAACTTTTCTTTCCTTCTTTGCCTTTACTGTTTTCTCCATGTCTGTCTGGCTAGCCCCTGATGTCTCCCTGGCATCTTTTTTCTTTCTTCCCCCAAGCCTAAATTCCTTCTTCTACTTACTCTTCCTGCCTGGGAGTCCTGCCTGTGCCTCTTCCCTTGTTATTGGCCACTCAGCTTTTTATTAGACCAATCATGTGCCTTAGGCAGGCAAGGTAAAACAGCAACACAATTTTCCATAATTAAACAAATGCAACACACCTTTACATAGTTAAACACATGCAACATATTTTGCATAGTTAAACAAATATTCCATAACAAGTGTTATCCGACTCACCACGTCATAAAGTGGGACAGGCAGAGCAGCAATATTATCAAATGGGGGTATATATATTCATTATTGAAATGGGAGAGTATATTCATTAACAAATGGGAGAGCATATTTGTTATTGGGCCCAAGCAGTTCCCAAGCCAGTTATGTGAAGAAGTTGTCCCAATGCATATTATTTCTACTACTGTTACAATGTTCTTTACTGCCTACCATGGACCTGTACACTTAATGGAGTGTGTCCTATGATCAGTTGACTGACAAAGAGAAGACCCGGGCCTGGTTTACTGATGATTCTGCACATTACTCAGGCACCACCTAGAAGTGGACAGTTGCAGCATTAGAAACCCTTTCTGGGACAACCCTGGAAGACTCCAGCGAAGGAAAATCTTCACAGTGGAAATAACTTTGGGCAGTACACTTGGTCATACATTTTGTTTGGAAGAAGTGGCTAGATGTGTAGTTGTGCACTGATTCATGGGCTGTAGCTACTGGATTGGCTGGATTGTCAGGGCTTTTACTTGCTTGGAAAAAGCATGGTTAGAAGTTCATGAGAAATATATCTAGGGAAGAAGTTTGTAGATAGATCTCTGCAAATGGGCAAAGAATGTGAAGATGCTTTTTTCCCCCATGCTACAAATGCTCATCAAAATGTGACTTCACCTGAGGAGGAATTTAACATCAAGTAGGTTGGATGACCCATTCTGTAGAAAGTCAGCCTCTTTCCCCAGCCATCCCTGCCATTGCTCAAACATGAACAATATGGCCATGATCACAGAAATTGGAGTTATGCATGGGCTTACCAAGATGAACTTCCATTCACCAAATCTGAGCTGCTACAGCTGCTGCTGACTTCCAGATCTGCCAACAGCAGAGACCAACACTGAACGCCAGATATGACACCATTCCTGGTGTCAGGTTGACTCCATTGGACCACTTTTTCCTTGAAAAGGACAATTCTTTGTCCTTACTAGAATAGATAGTTATTCTGGTTATAGGTTAGCCTTCACTGCACGTCATGTTTCTGTCAAAACCAGCATACACAGATTTACAAAATGACTTAGCCACGGTCATGGTATTCCACACAGTATTGCTTCTGACCAAGGACCTCACTTCACAGCCTGAGAAGTGTATCTGGGCCCATAATCACAGAAGCCACTGGCCTTTACCATGTTCCTGAATCAGCTGAGTCAAAAAAGGAAAAAGAGAAAAGATGGAAAATTCTTTTGAAGACACACAGGACCAAGTAGATGGCACCAGCCTGGAGGGCTGGGGCAGGGTTCTCCAACAAGTGGTATATGCTTTGAATTAGTGTCCATTATATGGTGGGATTTCTCCATAGCCAGGATCCACAGGTCCAGGAATCAAGGCAACGTTCAGAAAAGGCAAGATTTTTGCTCACTACCACCTGTAGTGACTAACTAGAAAAATGTTTCCTTTCTCTTCCTAGGAAGAAAAGTTAAGTTCCTCTGGCCTAGAGGTTTGGTTCCAGAGACGGGAACATTCCTAACAGGAGATACATGAACATTCCATCAAACTGGAAGCTCAGACTTTTCCCTGGCGACTTTGGACTTCTGATGCCCTTAAGCAAACAAGCTGTGAAAGGAATAACACTGCTGGAGGGATGATTGATGTGGGTTACCAAGGGGAAATTGGATTGCTTCTCCACAAAGTAGGTAAGAAGGATTATGTCTAGCAAGCAGGAGACACTCTAGGAAATCCCTTAGTGCTACCCTGTCCTGTTATTAAAGTCAATGGGAAACTGCAACATAATCCAGACAGGATCACAAAGGGCACAGTCTGGAATGAAGATATGGTCACTCCTCAAAGGTCACAGAAGCCTGCTGAGGTGCATGTCAAGAGTGTAGGTAGGAATTATAGAATGGGTAGTAGAGGAAGGTAGTTAAAAATACCAGCTAAGGCCATGTGACCAGTTTCAGAAGTGAGAATTATAATTGACCTGAGTTTTTCTGCCATAGTATGTTAAGAATGTATTTGTATAGATATTTGTGTTTTCTTTCCTTGATTTCTTTATTATGTAATGTAACATTAATTAAGAGAATATCAGGGTTTATCATATTTAAGTTTCAGATACTAAAAGAATTTCTTTTAAGGTACATTTCTGCTTATTCTAAAATTTATAATGAATTTGCAATTATATGTAATTATGACTTGATTATAATTTTCATATGGAAATTAAGCATGACATAAGGAGATATGATTGTATGTCAAGATGTCAAGGGGTGGACGTATGATGTCTATTCTTGGTTTTAAACTTAAATACATATGGAATTAACTAAAACCCAAATGATCGGGCACATCTGTGAGGAATTTTTTTCTTAATTAAATCATTTTAGAAGTGGGAAGACCCACTTCTAATCTGGATCTTTGATGTGGAAAGATATACCTTTAATGGGGATCTTTGATGTGGGAAGATACACCCTTAATCTGAACCACACTTTCTTCTGGCAGCCTATATAAAGAACCTAGAAGAAGGAAACTGGCTCTCTCTTTGCCTGCTCTCTCTTACTCTTGCTAGCAAGTTCATTCCTTCACTGGCATTTGTGGCTAGAGTTTTCCTGCCTGGCCCATGGTCAGGATAAATCTCTTTCACCTGCCAGACCCACAGCCGCTCAGACCCAACCAAGTAAACACAGAGACTTATACTGCTTACAAACTGTATGGCCGTGGCAGGCTTCTTGCTAACTGTCCTTATATCTTAAATTAATCCATTTCCATAAATCTATACCTTGCCACATGGCTCGTGGCTTACCGGCATCTTTACATGCTGCTTGTCCTGGTGGCGGCTGGCAG
>CABHPQ010102005.1:0-62124 GCA_902168405.1 Peromyscus aztecus
GTGTGTGTGTGTGTGTGTGTGTGTGTGTGTGTGTGTGTGTGTGTGTGTGTAAACATCAAACGCCTGGTTATTGTAAAACTTCTGGGCACTTGCACTGTGTGGATTATTTAGAGTCATTTTGATTCAGTCCATGGCTCCTTTGAATGATGAGTTCATGAGAAAAACATATCCAATCCAGCTCCATTTTCATTCTGTAACTCACTTGAATAATAGAATTAAGTTCTCGGTGACTTGCTAATGACATGAGAAAACCGCTGGGAGGAAGGTGCTAGATACTTTGGGCATCAGGGTAGTCATTGTAAAAATCAAATGAAGCAAATGATTGGCTAAATTGTCAATGCCATCAGTTTACATTGGCGAGATAGTAAAACCTTGATTAATTGGAATCCATAGGGATGGATGGGATTGTTAATAAGAATACTCACTTTGTTTCGTTCTTGGCTACTGACATGCCACCTTAAAATGCTTGTATCCACTTTCATGCCTCAGGGAAGTAGTCTCTAACATTTGAGGGTCAATCCAGATGGAGAGGAGTTATAAGAGAAAGAACCGAATGTGTTCTAGCCGCAGTTATCACTTGGCAACTACTTAAAAACTCAATTCCTTCAGGTCTTCTCATTTTGAATACCATTAATATTTCTCATCAATGTGAAGTTTGGAATGAGGACTGACAGTTCGGGCCACTGGTTTGGTGTATTCTTGTTAATCAAGGTTTTACAATAAAAGGCCTTGCCAATGCCCAGCAAGATTATAAACAGAAGTAGTTGTTTTAAAATTTGTTTCTTTGAGAGTGCTCTGGATCAGTGATTCCAAACCCATATTATAATACTGCAGACTGGCAAACTAGCTTTTCTGCCAGGATCCTGAGGGATGGAGAGGGAAAGAGAGGAGCAGAATTACAACCATTGTCTTTGAAGGAAAAAAAGTTTTGGCTTGCCTGTCTGTTGCTCTGTAGTTGGGAGACACTGTTCTTCACCTTAAGATGCCCATGGTATCTTGATTGTGCAAGAGATGATGTCACATGTTTCAGTATCATTCTCAAGCCCCTTGACTGTGGAGGATTCTGTTTTCAGGTCCTCTCCTGTACTTACCCAAAGTGTTTTTCCATGGCTTGGTGTCTTGGTTTCTGAGTGGGCCCTTATTTCCTGTTGCTTGAGTGATGGCCCCGAAGAATATTAGGAAGCAAAGGAATGGCAAGTAAGATGGCTTTTCTCATGATGACAACCTGGATAACAAGTAGACCTACCTGAACCAAAAACATGGCTAAGGAGAAGCCAAATCAGGGATTCACACACAGGTAGTATTACAGGCGACGCACGCGTTTAAATACATAAAAGCCCTTTTGGAAAGTCTCTGTATGTGGTGACCTATTAAAGAAAGACCCCATTTAACTTGAAATTGATCATTCTCTTTGCTTTTCAAGTTAAGTGGGGCCTACTTAAATCAGCAACCACATACAGAGAAGAACATTTCATCACTCGTACAAGTAATAGAAGAAGTCACCCCCACTCACTCAAGCAACTTCTACAAGCAATCATCACATCCTACAAAAAATAGAACCAAACAAATTATATCCTGTCATCTCAGTGGCTGGATCTGACTTCTTACACAACTTGATTGAGGCAGATGGGGAGTCTCATAGGACACTCTTGGGCTTTTGAAAGCCTAGGGCACTGAAACCCTGTAGTGGCCTTCATATGAAAACCAGTTTGGCATGTGGGGGATGGAGAGGGGTGTGGACAGGGAGCCTCTGTCTGGGAGTTTAAGAAGGGACCCAAGTTAGATCAAAAATATGGGCAGTGCCCTAAAGTCTTTCTGGTTCCCAAGGCTGCCAGGCAGGGGAACAACCTGGTCATTCTACTTTCTGTGTGCATCTTGTGCTCTCTCCTCAGTAATAAGATAACAGTCTTGCCGATTACTCGTCACTAAGGGTACCCGGTTGTGGTGACATTGAGGCTGACCTTGGAGTCACCGCCCCCGCTGCCGCACTCTCCTTTGTCGTACCACCATTTGTTTTTCAATTTGTCCAAGAGGCCTTGCTCATTCAGTTTTAATACTGCCAGGTTAACAGCATTTCTTGAAACGATAAAACATAACTTGTAAGAAAATGCACAAATGCTTAGGAAATCGTTAACGTATAAAAAAGGAGCACAAGAGGACAAATTGGCTAAATTTCACAGAACGTGGAGCTATAAAAATGTCTGTACAGCAAATACAGGGTTAAATATTGGAAGGTGGCATGGAGGATAACATTTGCTCAAAACTGAAGTGTGCGGGATGGGGAAATTGTCTTTGAGAAAAAAAGTAACAAGAACACCACATCCATGCAATTAACATTCGTCACCATAACTTGGCTTTTACCATTTAAATTGAAAAAGCCGTTGAACTGTAAAATTAAAACAGCAACAAACAGTCAGAGAGGACAACACAGAGAGAGAACATTTTAAAAAATGGATGCATTAAATAGATGAAACCATAATTTACCGTCTTATTTAACTCCATGGAATATTGTAGATTTTAAACTTTTAAAAGTTACCTCAAAATCCACAAGAAAGAAAATGACAACAAAATGCATCAGGGTAGGTGGAATACTATAACAACACGGATATTGTTATATTATTCCACCCACCTTAATGCTGAGCCTTTAGGGGTTGCCACACCATAGCCTTTGGAATCCAGATTTCCACCAACTTTCATCGTATCACATGGCTTTCTCTGCTCAATGTACTCATTCATGGTTGACTCCAGCAGGAAGGCGAACTTTCCCTTGGACTTCCGAACTCGGGCTACCCCATCAGCTGTTGTTTTGGTAAACACAGATGGCTCTGCTGATTTCATGTAAGACCACATTTTCTCATAGACAGCAATTTTGGATCTCTGTAACAAAAAGATAAGAATTCTTTGGATGGCCAGATATGACATCTCGAAGGGACAACAGTGCAGTAGTTTTCAAATGTAATTGTTTTTTAAATTTAATATTTTATTTGTGTGTGTGTGTGTGTGTCTGTGCCCATGTGCAGGCACTTTTAAAGATTAGAAGAGGCTAGATATCAGATTCCTTAGAGATTGAGTTGCAGACAGTGTGAGCTGCCTGACATGGGTGCTGTGTTGGTTTGAAAGAAAATGGCCCCCAAAAGGAGTCACACTATTAGGAGGTATAGCCTTGCTGGAGTAGGTGTAGTCTTGTTGGAGGAAGTGTGCCACTGTGGAGGCAGGTTTTGAAGTTTCATATATGCTCAAGTCATGCCCAGTGAGACAGTCCACTTCCTGTTGCCTGCAAGATGTAGGACTCTCAGCTACTTCTACATCACCATGTCTGTCTGCATACGACCATGCTCCCCACCATGATGATAATGGTCGTAAACTTCTCAAAATGTAAGCCACCTCAATTAAGTGTTTTCCTTTATAAGAGTTGCTATGTCGTGGTGTCTCTTCACATAAATAGAAATCCTAAGACAGGTGCTGAGAACCAAACTCTGGTCCTTTGGAAGAAGAGCAAGTGCTCTTAATGAGCAACCAAACAATTTTTTATTGCAATCCACAGTATCGAAGCCATGCTACATGTGACTGTCCATACACTTTCAGACATCTGTCAACATATTTTAAAAACAGATTTCTCCAAACTGTGCTTATCCTTGCTAATTGTGATGCTTTTTGCTATTTTCAAATTCACATAAAAATTCTAGTCCTAGCCAGCTGACTTGGTTTCATGGCCCTACTAACTGGTTACAATCTGGTTTTGGAAAGCATTTTCTCATTTGAATTTTCCACTCAATAAAGAAATCCACCCCCTTGATATCCTGTTATATGTTTATCCTGTATTTACCCAAAAGAGATGATTGGAATGGCATTGGAGGTCAGTTACAATAAGAAAATGCATCCTTGTTCTGAGCTCATCTTTTTTTTTTTCCTAGAACTCTCTTCTTTGGCACCACCTGCTAGAGCTATGTAAAGTAATTCTGTGTGCTGTTCCACATGGCGATCCTTCAAATATTGCAAGGGCTTTATTACGTCCCTTCCTGATCTCATTAGGTTAAATTCTATTGGCTGTTACTGCTTCCAAAACTCACAGAACCTTGTTCTTTCAACCGTAGGCTCATTTGAATTTGTGATGTCTCTTTTAAATAGGAGTGTTTAACAATAAATGCAGCACTACCGAGGTATGACCAGGAAAGAATAAACAAAATGTTTGCTTTCTGTCATTGGAGCATTATTTTTGAATAATGGGGTTTGAGGTTGCGTTAGTATATTTGGTCATGCGTCTACCCTTGCAACAAATATTTATTGAGTACTATTTGGGGTTGTGAAGTATATAATAGGACAAATAGTGTCCTTTCTGTTCAAGTGAAAGCATCACAAAAACTGTTAGCTTTTTTCTATCAGTCCAAATCACCCTTGTCTTTACCTTCTCAGTTTGAATTTAATCCTGTTAAAGTTCATTTGAGTTTAGATGGTGTTCAGAGTGTGTATCAAATACTTATTATGTTTGTAGTACCATGTGTGTCCCTGTAGAGAATATAAAGGAAGAATGACCACAATGACCCCAGAACTTCCAATTGAATTGGTAGCTAGATCCTCAGGAATTAAAACCCTAGATAGAAGCTAAAAGATGACATTTAATCAGGGGTGAGATAGTGTGGTAAAACCCACAAACACATACCATGATTTCAAGTGTCCTGTGAGCTTTCCTGGCACTCTTCTTGGCTTGTTTGATAAGCTGTTTAGTTGCTCTTTCTTGAACTTTCGTCATCTGCATTGTATCTTTTAATTTTTCTTTTATTAAGAGAATTTTATACATGAAATATGAATGTACATACTCCTTATTTCTACAGCTCCTCTCATATCCCTCTAACAATGCATTTTTTTGGAGACTTGCTCAGACTTGTTCAGATAGTTCCTGGAATTCCCAGAGCTGCCTCCATGAAAATTAAGCCCCATGCTTATGGCAATTCGACACCCACAGAAACCCTCCTGGAGTCACTGGAACTGTATGCATCTTAAGCAACACGCTTGGATTTCATAAAGTGCAGAAAAAGGAAGCCAGGGTGGCTATAGCCTAATGAGCAAAAGGAAGAATGATAGAAAATGAGCTTAGGAAGATAATCCAGTCAGAACTTGTAGATCGTGATTAAAAAGTTTGGATTTATTCTACCTGAGATCAGAAACTGTTAGAAGATTTTGAGTGAGTGAGTGAGTGAGTGAGTGTGTGTGTGTGTGTGTGTGTGTGTGTGATAGCATCCAATTAAAATTTTTAAAAGAGTTCTCTGACTGCTGTGTAGAGAACGGACTACAAGGTGGGCCAGAGTAGAAGCAAGGACATTACTTTGAAGGCTATTCTGAGAGTTCAGGGTACAGATGCTGGTGGACAAGACTAAGACAGGGTCGATGAAAGTGGAAAGAGGAGGCTAGGTTCCAGATTTGCTTTGAGGGAACAGAAAACAAGCCTGTTTGATGGACACTTCCAACTGATAGCCTAAAGATAACTTGTTATAAAACATTTCATTAGAAAGCCTGGTTCTTGCTACCACTCAGGCACTGAACACCTAAACTCGAGAGTTTGGTTTCCTTTTCCCTTTCCCCTTCACTATTGCTGTGGAGAAATGCTGTGAAAACTGTCCTTTCTTCTGTCCGTTATCACTGCAGTCATTCTCTCTAGGGCAAGCCCTTCTTCATCTTTTTGTGTTGCTCTTCACTCTCCTGTCACCCCACAGATCTCCTTGCTCGATTTACCTATTCAACTGGTTCTTCCAAAGCACAAACCCAATCTCACTGCAACCTTCCTTATAATTCTCCAAAATTTTCTTAAAATTGATAGAACAAAATTGTAAGTCTTATGTCTGACATCCAAGGGTACTTAGGCTCATGGCTGCACTTTCCTCGGATCCAGTCACACTAGATTGCAGACTATTCACTGAAATTAACCATGTAGTTTCATGGCTTATGCCTCTGATTATGTTTTTGCCTTTTCCTGGATTACCTTATTATCCCTGTAAGATCCAGAACCAGTGCTATCTATGCCTTCTAATACTATCTTTCCTGTTCCCATGGAAGTACCCCCTTGGCTGTTGCTGCAGAGCTTGCTAGCTTACATTAAAAGGAGAGTTGGCTACATGTCTGTTTTTCCTCTTGGTTTTTTTTTTTTTTTTTTTTTTTGGTTTTTCGAGACAGGGTTTCTCTGTGTAGCTTTGCGCCTTTCCTGGAACTCGCTTGGGAGACCAGGCTGGCCTTGAACTCACAGAGATCCGCCTGGCTCTGCCTCCCGAGTGCTGGGATTAAAGGCGTGCGCCACCACCGCCCGGCTGTTTTTCGTCTTGTTATTTGAGGATTTCTTGAGGACAAAGTGTACGCCTTATTCATTTCACTAGCCATGTTGACAGTTAGTGCCATTTCATACATGGTAGTCACTAATGATATTTTTAAATAATAAGCTTAGTCCTGGTCAGGGAGACAACCACATTGTTGTCAAAGGATATCAAGACCAAGCTAGGTGGTGGTGGCACACACCTTTAATACCAATACTCGGGAGGCAGAGGCTTGCAGCTCTCTGTGTTTAGGGCCAGCCTGGTCTACAGAGTGAGTTCCAGGACAGCTAGGGCTACTCAGAGAAACCCTGTCTTGAAAAAAAAAAATTTAAGACAATTAAAAATGGCCACCACAACTAGCTTTATAATACTGTAGAATTCTAGAGCTCAAGTTTATCTAAAGATTATTGGGCCTTATCTTTTGCTAAACCTATCAACCTGCTAAGCCAGGATATAAACTTTGCTTTACAAAACTGTTTAAAATACTACTTAGTAGCCTGAGTTGATGGCACAGACCTATAATTGAAACATTTGAGAGGCTGAGGCAGGAGGATAGAGAGTTCAAGGTCAACCTCTGCATGGCGAGACAATTGTGTAGCTTGATTTGCTTGGGGGCCCCCTGGTAGTAGAATCAGAATCCATCCCTGGTGCATGAGGAGGCTTTTTTGGAGCCTACTACCTATGATGGGACACCTCATGCAGCCTTGAGGCAGGGGGAAGGGCTTGGATTTGCCTCTACTGGATGTGCCTCCCCCTGGGAGGCCTTGTCTTCTTTTGGGGGGGGGGAATGGGGGGTCGGTTGGGAGGGAAGGCGGGGGGGGGGGGGGGAGGGAAGACGGAGATCTCTGATTGGTGTGTAAAATGAAAAAAAAATTCTTAATAAAAGAAATGAAAAAAAAAAAGGAGAGAGTTCAAGGCCAGAAAAATGGTACTTAGTCTGACTTGGTATCTGCCCATACCAATAACTTCAAAATTAATGCTCTTTTAATAATCAATGTCTTTGAAGATTTAAATATGACCCATAGACATGTATGTTCATATCATACATTATCTTCTGATAGATAAGGCAATTTCTAAGTGTCATAATGAAGTATCTTGTCACTGACTTTATTTCAACAGCAATTTCCTGGTTTATTGCTACCCAAAATTAAGATAAAGAAAAAAATGATTAAGATATACATAAATTTATAAAAATAATTTAAGAACACTCATGTGCCATATAGAAATTTAAGAAAGTAAGCCATGTGGTCAGTTGATATTGACCTATTTGTCTTCCATAGTCATGTGCCTCTCCCTTTTCTCACCAATGGTAACCACTATCATAATTTGGTCTTTATTACCAACTTGAACTTCCTTATGGTTTTACCAGAATAAGCACACCTATTTTATAGTGGTTATACAACCCTCCGATCTGTAAATATACTATATTTACAAGTTTCTTCCTTGTTGTCATTAAAGACAACACCACGATGGGCATGTCTTTTTGTATAAATCCATTTCTTTTATTTATTTTGGCCCAATCAGATATGATTACAAGGTATGGCAGGGAGGAGGAGGTTGCCGAACAATTTACATCCTGTATTATTAACAAAGCAGCTATTACTAGCATCGATAAATTTATAAGCCAAAGGCAAGTCCATGAATTCTGCTGCAAACATGCTCTGTTTTGGACTAATTTACTTCATCCTTTAGTTGAGTCTTTGATTGATAATACTGATTGGAAGGTTTATTTCTTGAGGTAATGATGCATTTCTAGACGAATAAATGGTGGGCAGTGCTTGAAGTGGGCATGTTGAATGTATGTGTTGTATACATACATAGCATGCACTAACGGATTCAGTAATGTCAAGTCAGTGAGTGGCAGAAGTGACTGGGGCATGGTTGATGACTAGTTACTGCAGGAGGGTAAAAGGGGAAGGAAGAAATAGCTCACAGTGGGAAAAATTAAGCAGAGGCATTTATCTTCCTAACTAGTTTTTAACCGACAGTATGGCATTCAGATAAAAAAAAAAAGAAGAAAAAATAAATATTAGAATTTTCTCTTTTTTAGAGACTATTTTATTTTGGCTGAAATACCAAAAGCAATAAAAGCGATTGAATGTTAGTGCAATCATCTGAACTTCAATTTAAAAAATTATGGCTGGATCTGTAATAACAAGTTCATTTTTTTCCCAACCTGCCACAATTCATTTCCTTCATCCCATAGAGCACCACATTGTGTCAAAAAGGGGAAAAAATAGAATCACTTATGTAGTGAGGCCACAAGACAGCACTGCTAGGTAATTAGCAAAGGAAATCCAAAGAAGAAATACGTGAATAGAGGAGGAACAGATTAATTAATCCATGAGAGCAGATCAGGAAGTGCTCTAGCATTAACAACTTCCGCAGCCATGCTTCTAACTATTTGCATGCAATAAAGCATGAAGGTCAAAGATGTAAATTTTGTGTGTGTGTGTGTGTGTGTGTGTGTGTGTGTGTGTGTGTGTGTGTATGTGTGTGTGTGTGTAGATAAAAATTTGAATCCTGGGACCTGCAAATCTGTTAGGTGGAAGCCAGTAATTAGTGGCTCACTTGCCACTCAGGTCACCAGTCTGCCCTTGCATCTCTGTAATGGAGGCATTTGTTCCCTGTTATTGTAATCCAGTGGTGCTTCAGTGATAAAAGAATTCTTCTGTACACACAAGGAAGTACAGCACGACTTTACAGTGCTATGGGAAGAGTATGAGGAATATGGAAGAAAGCAAGGGGTGGGTACACAGGAGGGGGCTGGACAGAAGAAAAGGAAGAGGGGAAATGTTATCTCAAAAGAATATATATAAAAGAGCATGGAGCCAGACTGCCTGGATTTGAATCTCTCTTGCCAGGTGCATACATTTTCTAGCCAATACATCTCAATTTCCCCATCTGTAAAATGGCATGGGTTTAAACACATACTTCAAAAGATTATTAGAAATTAATGGGTTAAAGCATTCTTAGAATAGTGTCAGAGCCCCAGCACTCGGGAGGCAGAGGCAGGCGGATCTCTGTGAGTTCGAGGCCAGCCTGGTCTCCCAAGCGAGTTCCAGGAAATGCGCAAAGCTACACAGAGAAACCCTGTCTCGAAAAACCAAAAAAAAAAAAAAAAAAAAAAAAAAAGAATAGTGTCAGAGCACCTGAACTGGAAAGAATCATGTCTTTATACAGTAATGATAGAGAAATTTGCTTTAGTAGCAGAATTTCTAGTATTTTTAGTAGCAGGATTTCTAGGTATACTCCTGCAGAACATCTGTGATCTGCTATTAACAAAAATCATTATCATTTGACTTTTGATTTTTAGATTTTTGTTGGTGGAAGAAGAAAGGTAGTGTGGCAATTTTCCCTTAAACTTTAAAGTTACATTTATTTACTTAGTATGTACATATGTGTGCATGCGCGCACGCGCGCGCGCACACACGCACACACACACACACACACATCTGCCATGGCATGCCTTGGAGGGCAGAGAATAATGTACAGACTTGGTTATCTCTTTCCATCATTTGGATCCTGGAGATTAAATTCAGGTCATCAGGCTTGGTAGGAAGTGCCTTTATCCACTGAACCATCTCACCAGTCTAATTTTCCATATTAAAATTTATGTTTTGTAGTATATTTGAGACTTATACATTAAAATCCCCATGAACCAGAGTTCTATTCCTGAGGAAACCTATTTAGTACTATTTTCTACTTTTTCTATGTGTTAAAATGGAATATCTACTTGGTCAATAGAGTATCTGCTTGGAGTCAGTAGAACAATACAGTAGCAGAGTTCAGAAGCACCTTTAAAGACATCTTGCTCAACCTCTCTTCCAATGAAGCCTCCTCTGTTTAAATGCCTCAGCTGATGAGGTATCTCTAGCTCTTACACGGTAGGTTTCTCTGTAATGGGGAAGGTCAAGTTGAGAGAAACTTCTTTCTGTTGCTGGTTTCTGTATTCAAAGCCTCCCTTATCTTATCCTACTTTTGCCTTCTGCTTGAATCGAGCAATTCCTTTCCCCCCATCCTTCCACAGAAGTTCGCACCAATTCTTGTGCATAGGCAAGGTGATTCCCAGACAAAGTTGGGCCCTTCTGAGTAGGAGTGTGTCTGTGGAATGAATGGAGATTAAAGTAAAGTGCCATCTACCCAGTCTAACTCTTCCCACTTTAGTGATTCAGAGTAAATGTATGGTCTGAAGTCTACGATCACAAAGTTACCTGCTAGCTATTTCTTTTATAGGGTATACATATAAGGACCCTTTTTTGGTTATTTGTCTGACAAGAATCCTAATCAGTTCTCTTCTAGTCATTATCTTCCAGATGTATTTTAAATTGTTTTCAGAATCTGCTCCTAAAACATGCTACCAGAATTGACCACAAATATGCTTGAGACAGTGCCGTTAACATAAAGAGAACTATCTCGTCTCATGATCTGGATATGAAAACAACTTTTCCCTTCAACAGATATTTGTCCTCACATGGACAATCTAGAATTGATTGAATTAATCAAACAGACCAATAAATCACTGTCAACAGAAGCAAAATATGCATTTTTATTTTATGGTGTTAGTTTACTATCAGAGGACAAAGTATTATGTTATTTCTAAGGAGAGTAGTTTGTATGTTTATAACTTCTCTATGCCCCAAACACATATGCATGAATAGTTTGAGAGCATAGTATAAAGGAAAGGTCAGGGAAACTGGCTTTGAGCACTTTGTGCCCAGTGTCCCTCAAGGGAGAACAGGCATTATTTATTTGGTGACTGTTGTTACCAAGTCACATTGCTTTGTGTGGAAGACTAGCCTTGTATCCAAATGCCACAGAAGGACTAGATTTGACTTTGGAGAGCTCAGCTTCTACCTTCCTCATAATATAATTGCCAAACTCCCTCAGAGACCCATCTCACATCCCTTTTCCTGACAGCAGCCTTGGCCGTCACAGAGGGGTTCACTGATATTAAAGGGGCTTCTGTGTTTTCTAGGGCATACATTTTTATTTGGATGGGAGATTCATGTTGTGAGAAGGAAATGGAATTTTTGGCATTTAAAAAAGTTCCACTTAGGGCTAGTCTGCCATGTATAGGACAGCAAGCAAGAGAACTAAGAGTTCCAAGGACTCATTTCCCTCTCTCTAAATTTATTATATTGTTCTCTACACTGAACCGTTAATTAAGAGACTGCAATTGTAAACTCTAATATCAGTTTCTTTCTGTGTTGTTTAGCCCTTGTAAAATTTCTGCTTTTAATAAGGGTTCAGGTGGTATTGACAGCTGTTACAAAGTCAAAAAGGTATATTGGAGCTTCACCTTGCCTGAAGTGGGCACTTACTGAATCCATGTACTATGCATGTCCTTCAGAATATTTACAAGGAAATGCTACCTTGCAGATCAAATACTGGGATATGGATAGGTGACATTTCCAAGGCATGGTGCTAGAGGGAAATGATGTTGATGATGCAGCTGCTCTGGAGAGCTCTATCCTTTTGTCTTTCTTAAGGTCTGATGGGGTTAGAAGAGAATATTGTTGAGGTGGGCAGGATAGGAGATTGAAAGAGGTATGGTAAGGTATGAACACTGTAGGCCTCTTGCAAGTTCTGTACTAGTCAGTAGTCTCACCTCCATAGAGTCTCTTTTTTGTTTATGTATGGTTTTCCTATGGTGCCTTACTAGGTAGCCCCGGCTGAAACTCACTAGGTAGCAGTCCTCCAGCCTTAGCCTGTTACAATCCTCCTGTCTTATTCTCCTGAGTGCTTGTGTTACAGGTGTCCACCACCACACCAAGCTCCAGACATTCCTTAGTTGTGACTCAGACAATGGACATTTCTAATAGTAGGTTTAAGTACCCAAAGGGGAAAATTTTATGGCAAGAGTTTTGCCTGCCACACAACCTTGCAGGCATCCCCCTTCCTTATTCAGAGAATCCTTCCATTTCTCACTGCTGGAAGTAGAAGAAAGGTGGATATCTTTAAATGCTATATTGGCCTATACCTTTCTGGCTGCCAAGGTGATTTTACATATACTATCATCTCAATTCTGCAACTCAGAAGCCCTTTGAGTTAGCTTCAGCAGCTATTGTTTTGATTGCTGGAACCTGAGACCTAAGAACAGCACCTGGATCCATAAATGTTGGTAGAATGAAACAATGAGTTCTGGTTTTATGAATTGGGAATCAAGGGGGAGAAGGCAATGGGCAAGATGGTAGAAAAGACATTAGCCTATCTGCTTCTTTCTCTGCATCCTCCATAAAGTCACTTCAAATAGACAAGCCTTGGAAAAACTATGATATTTTTAAGGCAAGTCCCAAGCAGCACACCACCTTAGAGGGTATGAAAATTTTAAGATTTGTTGTTGCTTGAACAGCTTGTCTAAGATCAAACAAGAATGAATGATGCTAAGACACTACCCAAGTCTGCTGAATTGAAGGCTGCAGGCAGATCTTTCCCCTAAAACTCTCAACTGCTTTACTGGAAGACTGACCATCTCCTCTTGGATTAAAAAAAAAAAAAAAAAAAAAAAAGAGCAACGTACCTTCTAAAATGTCTTTTCTGAACTTTTGGGGAATTGGTAGTAACTTTGAAATTAGTCCTGGCCTGCTGCTATCAAGAATATTCTTGTTAGTCACTGGAATCCTGTTATAGACCCCTAGTGTTAATATTGCGTTACATAAACGAACAAGACAATTTGAGGCTGAAGTGGAAGAGCACATCTGATCGTGTGTTTTTCTTTCACACGGGGCTTTGAAGAAATCAGTACTTCTGATGAGGTGCATTGGGAATCACTGAATTTCACAACTCCCACCTAACAAAGGAAATACTTTCCATTTTGATTTGGATCAAGGCACAGCGGAAGTGATTTCATTTCTAAAGCATGACCTAAACCCCAATTTTGTTGTCCTTTCTTCAAACATTCAGACAAGTACTGTCTCTCAGTTCCCTTTGGCTTCAACTAATGACTGCCTTATGACTGAGTATTGGTATGAACAGGGAGAAGAGGAGAAGGAAAGGCTTGCAGGGTTCTATTATTAGCTTTTCTGTCGGTTGATGATGACCCTGCCTGAGTTATTCTGGGGGCTGGGCACTTAGTATAACTTCAGTGGAATTAGACATCACTTTTAGCTTTGACGCCGAGCTTTGCCCTCAACTGTCAAGAACTCATTGAGAATGCCTTTGCCTAACATTTTCACACTGTTTTCTACAGTTCACAGCAGGTTCTTTTCTACCTTAAGGAATGCTATTTCAGATGACTCCTTTCCAAACTGATAGGTTCAGCGAAATTTCCAGTGACCTCTCTAGTGTCCCTTGCTGGCATACAAAGTCAGATTTCTATTCTGATTCAACTTACCTTTGCCTTCTTTTGCCAAGTGAGACTAAACATATTCCAGTTGCCTGAAAGTAGTCTGCTTTTCCTCTTCAGTTAGGTGTCAAAAAAAGTCTTCTGCAATCAGCTGCGATAAAATGGCACCACTAGCATTTTATCGGCTTATCTACTTTTTTTCATTGCACTAACGCCAAATGAAAATATAGTATTTTATTTCTTGTTGTTTTTTAATCTGAAATAGCATTTATTTACTTTGTTCATTTGTTTCACTCAACATAATGGGAAAATGTCCATTTTTAGTGCTTAGAACAATGGCTGTCACATAGTGTACCATCAGTAAATGTTAATTTAATACATAAATGGACAGTTGAAATTTAAACTCAGATCGTTTTATAAGGAAGTATAGATTCTCTCCCTTTCCTCTACTTCTACAGCTGAGAAAGGAAAAATGATAATTCTAAGGTAGCCTAGATGGGAATTGAAAGAATTTGCATTCAACATCGCCCCCCACTGCAAACTGCCTCTTAGTGGAAGAGTTGTTATGAAGAGATTGACCAAAAAATGTCAGTGAACTGGTTGAAGCTGAATTTTTTTTTTGCTTGAGGTTTACATTTTGACCCATTTTTGAATTATTATTCCCTTTGGTTTGTTCTTATATTGATGCTTCATTATTTTACAGTTTTGTACATTCATAAATGCACTCTGATTACACTCTTGAATTATTTGCTACTGATAAGACTCAGGTAGAAGGGAAGTCATTGCCTTTACTGATGATCCTCACAGGCTCCAGTGGATAGTATGCATTCAAGTAACCCACTGTTTTAATGTGATTTTCTGTAGTCTTGATCATCTCCACTGGTTCATTTTTGAAGCCACATACCTGAGCTAAAAGGCACGAATAAAGTTAAACCTGCTAGTTTATCACAAGGCTCTATATCCTACTATTAGAGATAATGTCTTCTTCTTGACTTAGGCAAGTTACTTAAATTTCTCAAAGACTCTAATAGCTATCCTTGAAAAAGAGATAGGATCGTGAATAAAATTATTCACAAAACTTCTACCAATGGGCCTGGTATATAGTAAATCCCTAATAAATTAGGATATACCCACATGCCAAATGATAAAGTAACACCACCCATAGCCACTGTGCTGGTTTGTTTTTGTCAACTTGGTATAAACTGGAGTTATCTGGGAGGATGGAACCTTAACTGAGAAAATCCCTCCATCACATTGACCTGTGGGTATGGCATGTCTGTGTGGTACTTTCTTACTGCTGATTGATAGGGGAGATCCCAGCCAACTGTGGGTGCTATCATCCTCAGGCAGGTCGTCTGGTTAGGTATAAGAAAGGTAGCTGAACATGAGACTGGAGCCAAGCCAGGAAGCAGCTTTCTTCTGTGGTTCTTGCCTCTGCTCCTGCTTGATTTCTTACTCTGACTTGCCTCAGTACTGAATTGTGATTGGGATGTATAAGCCAAATAAATTCTTTCTTCCCCAAGTTGCTTTTTAAATAAGATTTATTTTTGACCTGTGTATTTGTGTTTATGTCCGTGTATGGGTATGTTAATGAGTGTGGGTTCCTTTGGAGCCAGTGGCATCTGATTTCCCTGGAGCTGGAGTTCTAGACTGCTGTGAGCCACCCCATGAATGATACTCCCAATTGCCGAGCCATCTCTCCAGCCCCCAAGTTGCTTTTGTCATGGTATTTATAACAGCAACATCATCATCATCATCAACAACAACAACAACAAAAACCAACAATTTGTCTGATATTGTTTGTTAGAGAATTTGTGACAGAAGAATACAAGAAAGAATTGGAATTTGAATATGTCATGGAGTGGTTGATGGTTAATTTTTATTGTAAATTTGATGGGATTTAGAATCATCATGGAAACACACCTTTGGTTGTATCTATGAGGGTATTTCTAGAAAAGTTTAACTGAACAGGGGAGATATACCATAAATGTAGGCAGCTCCATCCCATGGGCTGGGGTCCTGGACTGAATGGAAAAGGAAAAGTGGACTGAACAATAGCACTTATCCCTCCCTGCCTCCTGACTGTGAATAACATGCAGCCAGTTGCCCCATGTTCCTATTGCCATGCCTTCTTTGCCGTGATGGACTGTATCCCCTGACACTGTCAGCCAAAAAGAAACCTTTAGTTTTCTTTTGGCAGGTATTTTGTTACAGCAATAAGAAAAGTAACTAATGCAGGAAAGCAAGGCAGATAACACTGGGGCACATGAGGACATGCGCACAGATGGTGGCAGTGATGATGGTGTCAGAGTTAGTGCTGTCAGTGCCACTGAGGCATATATTAAATCAGATCTGACTGACTAGATACTTGATGAAAAAAAAACTACCTTAAAAGGCCAAATGGGGCCATTAAATATTCAATTTCAATATATTCACATTTCACCTTCTCCTGTGGCTCACCACTTTGAACAGTTGGATTTAGATTTAAATCTTTTCTTCCTTTCTGTGTTAGAAGTGTTCCAGTAAGTATTATTTCTAAAGGCGCTATGCTCATTAAAAAAAGTGGCTGGCTGGGGTTTTGTCTGGCAAACACACTGTCTGTGAAAGCTGCAGGAAAATTGATTTGCTGGCATTTGCATGTCTTGGCATAAATATGCTGCATGGAAGCCCATAGAACCTTCTGGTAAATGCAGCAAGTAAGGGTGACTTCACAGACTGATTATGTTCTACTGATGTTCATCACTGGGGTCAATGCAATGGTCTCCATATGCAAAATGACAAATAAAACCACTAATTTTCTGTTAATCTATTTAGATAAGTACAAAATAGCGACTTAATCTGATACCCAACACCTAAACACAAACCAGCATACTTGTTTACATCCCTAGTTTTCATGCTTATGGACAGATCCCAAGCTGTCTTTATTCTGCCCTAGCCAGTGTGAATACTGTGGATAAACTACCTAGTGACCAGGGCTCTGGAAGAGACTGCCTGTCCATGGTGTAACTTGCAGTGGTGTTATGGCTTACCAACCTACATATTTAAAAAATATCTTGACTCTAAAACTCAAGTCAAAAGATTTGCCATTTTTGGGGAGAGGTTATGTTTTTGTTTCCACAGAAAATGAGAGGCTATGGATTCATTCAAAATTAAAGATGATCAGATTTGATGGAGGAAGACCTCTTGAAATCCTGACTACAGACATAAAAACATGAACCTGAAAGAACTGCAAGACATGTGATGTATATATTTGGTTTTTCGAGACAGAGTTTCTCTGTATAGTTTTGCGCCTTTCCTAGATCTTGCTCTGTAGACCAGGCTGGCCTCGAACTCACAAAGATGCGCCTGCCTCTGCCTCCCGAGTGCTGGGATTAAGGGCGTGTGCCACCACCGCCCGGCCTGTGATGTATATTTTACCTGTTCAAATACATAACAAGAAATTATCTTTGGCTTACTTGTGCACAATGCACGGTCCGTACTTGTATTAATGCAGATATATATGTTACCTTTAAAAATTTACGTATTTTCAGAACAAGGGGACCAGACACCAATGAAAACAGATGGCCCAGATAATCCAATGTTTCAGAGAGCCTCTGTTGCAGTTTCCTCTGGGCTCTGCATCCAGAAAGGCTTCAAGGCTGCTGGCTGAGATGATCTAGCCTCACAGACTATTCCAGTCGGGACTTAACCATAATCCTAAATTTTCTCAGGGTCCCCATAAGATTAACAATGCCCCCAATCAGCAGGAAGTAGCCTAGAACACTATGCCCACATTGCCCCAAAATGGATTATGGATGTTTGTCTTTGTTTAGGGGATTGGTTACAAATTGTTATTGGTCATAGTCAATCCCTTTCTAAAAGAAGAAAGCGGGATATGATATGGAATTGTATGATATAGAAATGATAGGATAAAAGGGTAGATTATTGAATCTACTTTAATCCAAAAAACACCAACTATTAATCTTACATATTTTGCATTAGTATGAATTTTGGTTTATTGATACAAATTTAAAGTTAATTTTGTTATACTGTATATATATATATATATATATATACACACACACAGTATATTTCTACTCTTGTTTAAGATATTATGTTTATACAACTCATTTAAAATTGTAATATAATGAAATAATACAGAATAATTAGTCATCTATGATAATTAAACTTATAGTCATGTTAGTTAAGTTTTCTAGGTATACATAGATATATTTCAATTAGGTAGGCAATCTTCAAACACTTCAAAGACCTACAGAATATGGCATTTAAAATGTTTTAAGAACTTAGACTTTTCTGGACAATGAGACACGTCTGCTTCTGGCAGCACCAATTTACTTCAAAGAGGATGATGGGCATTGAAGAAACTCATTATGGAATTTGCTTCCTTTGTGGCAAAAGTTAGCCACTAGTCAAAAAAGTGCCCTTGCCTCGACTGCTTGACAGGATGCTATGTAAATTGGACATGCAGGACCCATAGGACGGTGACCACTGAGCTTTGCAAGGTGAGATGGTCCTTCAGTTTCCTGCTTCGCAGAGGAGACTAACAAACATTCTGCAGGACACAAGGAGAAGCAATTGAGAGACTCTAGGCCTATAGGCTGAAGATGGATGCCCAATGTTGCAGATGAACTTTGGGTGACTGTCCAGGCAACTAGATGTCTTTTGTCATTTCTAGAGTTTTGGAAGTTGCTTACAATGCACTTCCTGTTTACTTAGATAATATTATATCCTTCTGTGGTCATTGATGGAGTTGAAGACTAGATAGTTATAGTTTTCCTTGGTTATGATAAAAGATAAATAAGATATGAAACTTTAGACTCATAAAAATAGGATAGACGATAGAGCATTTTCTTTAATTTTGTCAAATACAAATAGACTAGATATTATAATTGTAATTCTTGCTTGATAACTGTTTTGTTATATATAATTTTACTATGATAAAGTTAAAACCTTTCTGTTTGATTAGACAGAAAAGGGTAAGTGCTATAGGATGTCTTTCTGTATGCTGTGAATATATGTTGCTCTCATTGGCTAATAAATAAGCTACTTTGGCCAATGGCAAGGCAGCTTAGAGGCAGGCAGGAATTTCAAGCAGAGATACAGAGAGAAGGGTGGAGTCAGGAGAGACGTGGAGATCTGCCCAGAGAAGCAAGGTGTAATGCAATGCAGGTAAAGCCACAGAACACATGGTGGTACATAGATTAATAGGAATAGGTTGAGTTTAATTGTAAGAGTTAGCTAACAAGAAGCCTGAGTCAAAGGCCATACAATTTGTAATTAATATTAAGCCTCTGAGTAATTATTTTATAAGTGGCTGCGGGACCATGGGTGGGAGATCTTGGAGCTGGGTGGGACTTGAGAAACGTCTGGTTACAGTGATGTGTTCTTGTTGTTTTTTGTAGGGCATTGGTCTTGATGTTACACAGAGTTGGCTGGGGTACCTATTAGCTATGTGATGTTAGACAAATCAGTTAACTTCTCTAAGCCTCAGGGTTCTCATCTGAAAAAATGAAGATAATAATAGGACCTGTCTCACAGTATTATTGAGATGATGAAATAAAAGACTGCCAATAACAAATTTAGCATAACTCATGAAAACATAGAAAACACCATTTAATGGTTGCACCAGACACTGTGCTAGACACAGTAGGCAACGACGGTGTATAAGTTGTGGTCCATATGCTCAAGAAGCTAAAAGAATCAATAAAAGTGTAATGCAACTGATCTCCCTATAGCTGTGTTGTCCATTGTGCTAGTTTCTATCTACACATGTCTACTTGAAATGTATCTAGTACTACTGAAGAAGTGAATTTTTAAATTCACTTCTAATTAATAGTTACAATAGTTAAGTCTTAGAATTGCAGCAAGAAGACACAAAGAACTGCTTTTGTCTACTTTATAACATTTTCCTGCTTTTTTCTGTTGATGGAGGCAATGACTGCATCAAATGGAGAAACATAACTCTTGCTTATTTGTTCCTCTGGATTTGCTTAGCCAGCCTATGTTTATGGAAAGCCTCTCTAGAGAAAGCTAAGCTGTGTTATTTATACAAGCAAAAATTCCTCACACACATGCTGAGACTATTTCTTTTAAACTTAACCTATTTGTGTAAAATTGAAAATAAATGGCCTCCCATGTCTAGGTGTACTATGAAAGAATATTCTCATTACATCTATCCAAGAACCACAATTTACTTCAAAGGAACAGATTATTACAAAAGAAAATGCTTGTTAGAAAAAAAACTGAGAATGCTATTTAAATTTCCACCCAGCTTGATGCTCTTTCTCTGGTTCTAGAAGTTGTTACGTTAAGTTGTTTGGGCTGTGTCTCTTCAAGTCTCCTTCCCAAGGGAATAATTCTAACTAGGATGAGCAGCCAAGCAGCAATACTCAAAAATCCCCCATTATTTTTTCAAGAATTCTTTCCTGTATCTGCTCTGCCAGATAGGTTGTGATGTTGTGTAAGATCAAAATTGAAAGTGGTAGACCTTCAGAGATACTTTCTTCTAAAATTTTCAGTGACTGTCAAGTGCCTGCAGGTGCTTCTACCTACTGTTTTCACCCTATGTTACATTTGTGTTCAGGTCACTGCTACACATTTGCCTCTAGTCACCAAGGAAAACAGGACTAACATTTTCTATGGTGATAATTCTCTGGGAATCAGGCAAGTTGAATGTCAAAGCCATTTGGCTTGGTTGCTGTCATACAGTCACCAGATGCTTGGACCAAGTGATTTCAAAAGTCCCAAACTGAAACAAATGCTGCCAGATTGCAGATTTATAAGTTAGACCCCTTTAGGGAACAAATAACAACAACAACACAGGAAACAGAATTCTGAGCTGAAGCCACGTTGTTTTTGGTTTAGAGACTCAACTGGAAAACTAGATTGCTTTACATTCAGCCCTGCTCCCTTTTCTGCTACCGTTGAGCAGAAATAAAACCAGAGTCCGAAACCTGCAGAGAGTGAATGACTTTAGAGTGCTTAGCCCTCTGCCCAGGTCTGGGATCTATGTGAAAGGTGGGTTGGAGAGATTGTAAGAGCTTGAGGTGGTGGACGATTTCAAGGAAATAGCATCTTCCAGACACAACGGGGCAGATGCATGTGTGAACTCACAGAGCCCATGACAAGACCTTCATAAGTTCAAGCCAGACAAAATCCCTGCACAACAAAATGGAAGTAGGCACAGAGTTCTCCCATAGCCAAGAAGTTATTTGCAACTGACAGCTGCTGGAAGAGAGAAAATCAGTTTTCTTTAATGGACACTGGGTATATCGACCACTCCAGGCAGGCCTCATGCTCCTGAGTAGTTAGCTAACAAATTGGACTCCACATTTTTAGTAGCATTTTTCTTTTCTTTAAGAGGACAAGAACATGAAGTTTGTTGGGTAGGAGGATCTGGGAAGAGTTGGTGGATAGGAAAGCATATGATAAAAATGTACTATATTAAATTCTCAAAGAATAAAAAATTCATAATCCGAAACCTTTTACAGCAAGCCAGATCACACTATTATTTCATTTGACTTGAATTTCAGGTAGACTTGGATATCATCTTTTTTTTTTCCAGTAAAGATCTGTAGTCAAAATGCAGGAAGAAGCCATGTTGAATTTTAAAGGACTTAGACAAATAAAAGGAAATTGAAAGCTAGGACTGTATTTCCAAATTTCATGTATTTGCTATTTCCTGAGAAACTTGGGGCCTGTGGGATAATTTATTGGCAGTCATTGCTTTGAAATGCATTTCCCTTAAATCCTCATTTTTGTGCCAGCAACTTATCACTAAAGAAATACAGTAACTTGAAAAGCATGCCCTCTAAATCCTGAACCAGAGTATTATTATCTGTTGTTATTGCAGAAGAGCAGAGTAGGCCAATAATACATTTTATGTATTTCTCCTTTAAGATGCTTCTGCTTGCCTTCAATGCTGACTCTGATCAACCAGCTGCAGACTTTTATCAGCTGGAATTACTGATCACTATCTTCCTTGCCTGTCCCTACCAAGTGTGTCTCTACAGTAAAGTCAACACAGTTAAGAATTGCATATACAGCCCTATCTCAGCAATTAGGATAATCTTCAGCCAAGAGTCAGGCTGTTTTCTTCCCCATGATTAAAATACTTGTTTCCATTAATTCCCCCAAATTCAAAGTCATTTGCAAAAGTTAATTTCTACTAGGATAACTTTTCTTTCACTGTCTGACATGTAAAGACAGCAGAATACTTAATTCCAAGCCTTCCCATGTACTCATCTCTCTCTAAGATGTGTAGTTTTCTTTCCCTTCAGTCTCAAAATTACTTGGAGATTGCTTCTCCTTTTTCCACCTAATGACAATCTGCATTTCGACTGATTTATATCCAACCCATTCATTATCTAGTTGCTGAAAAGTATGTTATTAATGAGAGGCAGGTAGGAGTCATGCTGTCCTCCCCAGGTTTAAATGAATCCTTAAGATGGTACAATCAAACAGATATGCAAAACAGGTCATTATTAATGTAACATTAAGGTTACAAATTTAAACAAAATCAAGGAATGCGGAATTGTTAAGTCTCTCATTGTTTCAGTGTTAGCACCATGATGGTATCTGCTACATATATAGTAAGGCATGGATCCAAAAGTCTTGAAAACATGACCTGTGTGCAATAAAGGAGCCTCTAGGATTAACTTTTAGACTGCCGGAATAACACAACCATGCCAATATAAGTATGATCGAAACATCTTTGAACTCTTCTTTCCCTGGTTTGTGTTGCTCCACCTAGATAAGAAGATGCCTTATATTATGTAACAGATAAATTCCTAGAAAAAGTTGTCATACAGCAGATTCATTTTTTGAAAATCAAATTTTATTTCTCAACCAGTGCATGGGCTGTTCTATGCTTATTTCTGAAAATTCTCTTGTCTAGATTTCTCTGACTAGTAGTTAATGATCTCTAAACAGCAAAATGCATTTAGGGATTTCTGTTATCCAGGTAAGAATATGTCTCCAATATAAATAATTTCCGTGAATTTCTTTTATTTGTTGTGAATTTTCTGGTAGATGGACTACTTAGTAGAGTTCAAGCTATGCTGTATAGGTAAAGATTTGGAAGGAAGTCAAAACATTAATGTTTTAACTAGTCCTCGTTAATCTTTAAGTTGGCAGAAGGGCAGGCCCAGAAATTGCCTGGGAAGAAAAAAAGCCAGTACAAAGTGATTCAAGGTGGGGGGTCTTGATATAATAGATGCTCTGCTGCATCCCCAAAGTGTCAAGGGCAGAAAGAGGTATCCATGGTAACAACAAGAATCCCAGTGGAACAAAATGTGGAAAAAACTGGAACAGCCTTACAAAAACTGATCTGGTCTCTATGAAAGAGAGAAAATTAGTCTCCAGCTATGGTAGAAGGCTCTTTTCTGTACCCACAGCTTTTTCTTCAGGTGATGATGATAACCAAAAGAAAGCTACAAGGAAGAAACAGGCTGGTTTGTTTTTTTAAGTTTTCACCGGAGTACGAATGATTTGTGGAGGAATACTCTGTGTAACTCGTTAAGAGTTGTGACTTAACCTTGTAGGGATGTTAGTGATGTCCACACTCAGTTAATCCACAAAACCTACACAGAGTAGAAAATTTATCAACCGCCTATGGCTACAGATGTAGATGAAGGCTAGGATACCCGGCCTCTGGACTGCTCATGAACTGGAAGTCGACCACCACCCTGCTGCCTATATTAAATAGACACTTCATGGCCACTCTGTGGATGGGAGGTTTTGATGACAACAGTTGTACTTCTATTTACCCAATACCCTTACAATGGCTCCAACAGTGCAGAAGGTGGAGAGAAGGTGGAAAGACTACAGAGAGCTCATTGCTTCACTTAAGGCTTAAAAACCTGCTATTGATCAAATTACTGTTTTTCAGAAAGATGCATCACACTAACCCTCCTTAGTAAAGGAAGGCTTTGGGTCACAGTCCCCTCATTGGTCAAATTCACTCACTCATGGGAGGCTTCATACTTAAATATGGTCAGATAAAAAATGTGTGTGTGTGTGTGTGTGTGTGTGTGTGTGTGTGTGTGTGTGTAGACATTTCCACAAATAGGCAAAGCAAAGGAGAGTAAGAGATAGGAAATGGTATATTAAGACAGTGCTTTTGGCTAGAGGGCAGGGGATTCTGGGCTTTGATCCCAGCTTTCCCTTCTGTACTGCTTTTAAGTTCTGTTCATATTCCTGAGCTCACTGACTTCCTTTGGATTTTGAGCTTTTCCAGGTGATCTGGCTCATGCCTACACAAATACCACTGTCTGAGTTTCAATCTTAGAGCTATGGAGCTCCTTAAAGTAGTAACACAGTAGAACTGTCTCATCAGAAAGGTACACAGAAGGACAAGGACAAGGAAGGGTGATGCAATCATAGGAGAGAGCTTTGGGTAATGACTAAGAATTCAAAGCTGCTGGTGTAATTCCTCACTGTGTCCCTTTTCATTTGAAAAGACATTTCTTTTGGCCAGAGATTCTAACTATATTTTAATACTTGAGCTACCACGTGTAGAGTCCAGTTCTGTTTATCACTTACTGGTATCTAGACAAGGGAATTTTGAAGCTTGAGATTTCCTTTAGCCTCAGTAAAACACTATTACAGGAACGACAAGCTGACTCAGCAAGTAAAGACACCTGTCACCCAGGCTGGCGACCTTAATTGGATCCCCGGGATCCACACAGGAAAAGGGGAAAACTGACTCCCTCAAGTTGTTCACCAAGCTCCACACACCTGCCATGGGACATGCACCTGACCCCTACCACAAATACAAATGTAATAACAAAATTACATATGCCTCCACAGAAGCCCTGATCACCTGAGATCCAGCGGGTAATATGGGGAAACAGCAGCCTTTACATGCAGGCTTTGGTTTCTAAGTTTCCAAGTATTCTTCTTATTCTGTCTCATTTCTTTCTTTTTATGAAATTTCGTGTGTACTTTTCTATCCAGATTTGATGGCTTGTTTTCCTATACTGACTACTATCTAGAGATAGTTGCCCAAATTCCTCCAGGTAGGCATAGTTGAGATAAGAGGTTCCTGAAGTCTCTGTAAAGTCCCTAGCATAATAATCCCAACCACTCAAGCCCCAGCAGGGGAAGAAAGGGAAGAGAAAGAGAAGGGAGGGTCTGTTAAAGGAAGTTAGGGCAAACCTTTTCACTTGTGGGGGTTGGTTTTCAGGCTCTTGTTGTATTCCCAACTTGGGTTTGTTTTTTTATCTCAGAAATTCCTGTAGCTCCATGTTACTTATTACCTAGGTTATGCTGATTGACAATCTTCACTGGTAACCAGTGTTTGCACATGACTACCCACAGTCTTTCAGAATAGGAAGCTTGAACCACAGGGCTCCCTGTATGGTCCATATGGACATTAATAAAGCAGCCCTGGTCAAGCCAGTAAAGGGGCAACGGAAGGGGAAGGAGGTTATCTATATCACAGGGCAAAAATGTAGGTCAAAATTAGAAAAAAATTTGAGGCCTCTGAGCATTATTCACCTATAGTTTCATCCTCCCCTTGTCATTCTGCAGGGGTCTTCTTGTCCAGCCTGCAACTAGATATAATTGCTTGGAATTCCCTACAGAGATCTATACTTAGAAACCAGCATCTTGAGTGGGACATAAGACCCAGTAGTCTGTATTTTAAAATAACCCCCAACTTTGTTGTGGTGATGCATGTCTATAATCCCAGCACTTTGGAGATGAAGGCTGGAGAATCAGAATCTCAAGATGAGCCTTGGTTGTATAGTGAGGCCTTCATTCAGAAAGCAAGTAAGACAGAAAAAAAAAAAAACAACAACAACAGCACAGATCCCACTGCAGGTTGGGCTGGATTGTAATTGTAGTCACAGGACTTGGGAGGCTCAGGTTCAAGACTTGGGAGGTAACAGGTTCAGTTAAGTCCAAAGTTTGAAAGCAGTCTGTGCAACATAGAAAGACCTCTCCATCTCAATAAAATAGAATAGAATAATAAAATACCTCTTCCAGTGATTTTTAATGCAGCAAACACACAAACATCCATCAGGACCCGGGCGGCAGTAGCACATGCCTTTAATCCCAGCACTTGGGAGGCAGAGCCAGGCAGATCTCTATGAGTTTGAGGCCAGCCTGGTCTACAGAGTGAGATCCAGGATAGACACCAAAACTACACAGAGAAACCCTGTCTCGAAAAACAAAACAAAACAAAACACATCCATCAGAGTGAGTCCCTCATTCACCATCTCTGACAATTGGTCATTAATCTATTCTTGAAGACTACCAGTGATGAATAGCTCACTATGATGACAGCCATTGTCGCTTTGGATTGCTCTATTACAGAAGTTCACATCCTGTGGGACCCCTCTAGCCAATCTCTATATCTCAAAATATTTACATTACAATTCATAACAGTAGCAAAATTACAGTTATGAGGTAGCAATGAAAATAATTTTATGGTTGGAGTCACCACAACATGAGAACTGTATTAAAGGATCATCAGGAAGGGTGAAAACCACTGCTCTATTAGAATGTTCCTTTTTCTGAAATCTCTATTCTTGACTATTACATTTTGAACTTTTTTCTGTCCCTTAGTGTCCATCAGAACAAGTCCAATTCTTTTTTCAAATGCTCACTTTTCAAATATTTGAAAATAATCTTTAATATGTATTTTTGCTACATATTATCTTTAGGTTAAATATCTTATCTAAATGTAATGTTGGGAAACAACTTCAAAAACGTGTGATCCGGTCCCTTTGGGTTAGTTGTTGGATGCTTCCAGATAGCAATGCTTTAAGTTAAGATCATCAGCAAACCATGAGAAGTTATGGCTGTTTTCTGTATGTCAGCTTGAAAACTGAAGTTGTCCCTCAACCCTCTGTCTAGTACCTTAAACAACTTTGCTTGGTTCTGAGCAACCTGGATTTATCAAAGTCTACTAGAGTTCATTTGTATTCACCTTCTTTAGTCACCATTTCCCCTGGCTCTCTCAGCACTGCTGCAGATTGAACCCACTCTAGACCAGTGCTCACTTAGCCACATCCCTAGACTTCTCAAATATTGACTGTGTTATTCTTAATTTTGTTTATGAAGTTGGCTGAATTCCAAGGCTGAGCAAATGGAGCAGAAGCATCCTTCAGGATCTGGCTGGTAGGGCACTTCCTTTCCTTCTATTTTAGTATATAATAGGCTTCAATAATATAGCAATCATAAGCATCCAAATTGTATGTGTGAATGTGCCTTTCTGTTGGCCTTAGTTGAGGACAGTGGCAGTATCCAATCATTTTAAACTAAAACCTCAAACCTTTGTGTAAGAGGGCTTTGAGGCTCTTTGTGGTTACTTCATTCTGGTTCTCTTTGTGTTTACTCCATTCATATTGTTATCATGTTAAGGAAACGGATTGTTAATCTTGTTTGAAACAATGCCTAATGCAATGGAGTTGTTTCAAAATATGAAACATTTGCTGTGAGATTGTCTGCATTTGATGTCATTTGCCAAAGTGTAGGTGGGTTTTTTTCAGTTCCTCAGACTCATTTCAAAGAATGTAAAATACTCTTCAGAGAGTATTGTTTTAATGAATGTCATATTCACATATTAAATGTAAATGATAAAATTAGGAACAAAAATAGAATTTAGAAGATTTTTGACTTGAGCAACAATTTTCAGTTTACTCTTGAAAGTCTATGTATTGATTCCTACTATAATTGCTTCAATGCAATAATATCTTTTAAGGATAGATTTTAAAAGTCACTTCTTTTCTCTTTTTTTGAGACAGGGTTTCTCTGTGTAACAGCTCTGACTGTCCTGGATCTCACTCTGTGGACCAGACTGGCCTTGAACTCACAGAGTTCTGCCTGGTCTGCCTCCTGGGTGCTGGGATTAAAGGCATGTGCCACCACCGCCCCGGCCTTAAAAATCACTTCTAAACTCCCTCTTTCATAAACATATACATAAGCCATTTTATGCAAGATGGTGGGTGATAGGTAGCATAATACAGTGTACATGGGGTAGGGGGAGTATTTCTGATATTTTATTCATATATTTCAAAATAACTAGATGAGAAGAGTTTGAAGTTTTTTGACATACAGAAATGATGATATTTGAAGGCAATGGAAAACATATTTACTCTGATTTGATCATTACCCATTGCATATGTGTATGATTATAATACCATATTCTTTAAATAAGTGCATATATTATTATTATATGTCAACTAACATGCTAAATTACTTGTAATATGAATGAAAACAAAGGTTGTAGCAGAGAAAATTTTCTCTTCAGATAGGTAACTTTCTTCAATACTTCAATTCTATTATGCCTTTTCAGCCTTTGGTTCCATAGTTTAATAAGTGTCTGAGTCATTAAAAAGATGTAACACTTAAAGATTTCAGTAGTGATCACTAGAAAGAAACATGAGTGAAAACCAGCCATTTTTGGTTAACTTTTCATTCACAATTATCGTACAATCCATTGGCAGATTCATAAATTTAATAAATTCACTACTAAAATGTAACCCTAAATATGATATATTATCCAGTCTCCATCCCTGTAACTTTAATGTAGGCTTTCATTTTTTAGACACAGTGATTTTCTTCCTGTCCCAGAGCATTCTGGGATTGTTCCTGTTTCTTTCTAGGTGGGATGATGGTGAGTCTCTCTCTCTCTCTCTCTCTCTCTCTCTCTCTGTTTCTGTCTTTTTGAATCCTCACATGTCAGATTTTCACATGACTTTTCTTCTTCAATTAAATATTATCTCCCTAGAGAGACTTTGTCTAAGTCCTCCCTCCCTCAAGCTCCCACTTGAAATAGTCATATCTAATCACAAGTCATTCTCCATTGTATCTTGGAGCTCTTAGCAATCCTTCATATTTTTCTATATATGTGTTTCATCACATGTTCATTGTTTCTCTCTATCTAACAGAATGCATGTTTCTTGAAGGCAGGGATTTGGTCACATTCTTATACACATTGAGATGGTAGATACTTAGTATTTATTTACTCTTGGTAAAATATAGAGGATGTGAAAGAATGAAATGAATATGGCCATAGACTATCACATGCTTGCTTTGAGGAAAAAAAATCCAACTGAAAGTTTCATTTGTGATTTTTCCATTTTTTAAAAAGTGGAATGCAAGTAAGTATCCAAGTTCATTGTTCTTACAGGTTGAGTATACTGAGATGTTGAATCTTACAGTCAAGTTTTTAGCGTCATGCATGGTGACGAGGAATAATTATAAATAATGAATTTGTGTAAGTTTGCCAGGTGAACCCAAGGAAAGCCTAATTGAACAGATGGGTCCTCTTTCCCTTAACTGGAAGGCTATCAGATGATTTGACTTTGTCAGAGGGAAAACAGAAAGTGAACTCCTGAGATGAATTCTAGGGAAGAGACTTTCAGAGTTCTTACAAAGATCTGGGAGTCGGGTGTGATGTTAATTACCCTGATGTCAGAGAGAGTTGGCAGCTTCAAGGAGAACTGAGATCTAACCCCCTTAGGCTTTCTGGGCTGTGAAATGCTCTCGTAAGCAAGTAGGTTACCTGGGAGGATGAACAGAGATAGGCTAATAACATCCATATGGTTGGGTACTTTGGGCAGATGGCCTGCATGCCACCTTGAAAGCACCTGAAGTTTCTAGGTGGTCTTCAAGGGCAGCTCTAAATCGTGCATGTTGAAGTTGTCGAATCTGTGGGCCACAAAGGAATGGCTAATGGTGGACTGCCTAGCAGATGAATTCAGTATTAATTTATAATTAGAAGTAGGAGTGGGACAAGGAGGATGGGGAGAGGATACAAATGAGCACCACCCAACCTCACAAGACCAGGAAGAAAAAACTACATCTCTTCCACTAAGAAAGCAGTGGAAGATTTCTTATTTGATTTTTCAGAAACACAACACTTCAGATCTGTACAGAGCCTTTTCTGGAATGACTTCATTTTAATTGCTCTATTTCTGGGGACTGCTCTTAATATGTCCTGGGATTTATAGAGCCCTTCATAGTTTTAAGGCACGTTTGGTGATATTACTCTTTTACCTACCCTATGAGGAAAGTAGAGCAGAGTCTAGTAACACTAACAAACTTGAGAGTTGAGGAGAAATAGAGCAATATCCCCCTTTCAAGGAAAAACAGGAAAGTCATTGGTGTGTATAGAACTAAGAACTATTCCATTCTGTTCTTCCTTTCTGTTTTATTCACCATGCATGATGTAAGTCTTAGCATGTCAGAAAGTGTAACAAATCATGTAATGGTAGGAATTTATTGTGCTTACAACATTCTTTTGAGTTTTATAAATGTCTTCCCTTCCTTTGCCTCCTTATTTGGATCAGTTTGAAGTTGTCAGAGCATGGAAAAACAATCTTCTTTAAGTATAGGTTTTCTTTTTTCACTTTTAGCTTTGACATAGGATCTTATATATAATCCAGTCTGGCCTCAAATTTGTGGCTTTTCTACACAAGCCTCCCAAGTGCTGGTATTGTAGGCATGTGCCACTACAGCAGGCTAAGATTCCCCTACCAAAGGCAGTGAAAACAAAGATCAACCACGAGATGATACAGATGTGTGGGCAGGTGCTCAGTAAAGGCTGATTCATGAAAATACATCAGAACCTAATGAGGACTTAGAATACTAGGGTTCGAGTTCCAGCTGTTGTTCATTAGCTGAGTGTCATTCAGCAAGTCACAACACCATCATGCCTCAGCTGTCTCCTGTTCTGATTACACTGTAGGACTGATGTGTGGATGGAACATGGTAATATACCATTGTGTTTTGGAAGGTGATAGACCACTTAAACATTGATAGATAGATTATGAGTTCCTGGAGGATAAAGGCTTTTTATTCTATGGAGAAGCAGTAACTCTGTTTCTAGTTACCGTGGAGCATATGCATAGGTTACCTTGTGCTGGGGAGATGGAAAAATAAATAGCAATCAGCTTCCCTGGAGAGATAATCATCTACTCAGATAATTATCTCAGATATCTATATGTAAGGCAGTCCATCCTCCAAATAACCTTCAATGATGATGGAGAAGGCTATCTGTATATTTTCAGGTAATACGACAAAAAGATGGATTTTAATTTTTGTCTACATAGATGTATAGCCCCTTGGTGTTTAGCATGGAGCTTGTGTCAATGAACATTGCAAAAGGTGAATTACTGAAAGAAGGATGAATAAATAATGCAATCTATATTATTATTATTAGCTTGTCTTCTATGACTCATTTTCCCCTGTCTCTCCAACACAGTTATAGCTATGGTTTGAGTTGTATACTTAAGTTGTTAGGTCAATCTCTACTTCTTTGGAGGTTGGTCTTTCTGCCCAGCCTGCTCCTTGCCTGAAAAGAAGCTCGCTAAGTGAATATCTGGGTGCTAAGGGATGGGGAAAGCCTACAGCTATCTCAACATATTTATCTCATTTCTGAGGCCTCGGCATCCTCACCTTGTGGCTGTCACTCCATCTCTAGTCTTGACCTATAAGGTTGATTTATGGCCTTTGCTATCTAATGTAGTACATGAAAGAAAAGTAAGACAGTTTATGGGTAAGACGTTAAAACATTCACATAAAAATTGAAAGACTATGTTTTTTATTTTTTAAAACTACCACATAGTATGTATAGCTTATGTCTCCAACCTGCCGTCATTTAGTGTCATCTTATCTCTTTCTGTTTTTGATATGTGTCTTCTTGTATCTGCCATGAATGTATTCTCAAACATTAGCCACACAATTTTTTTGAGGCAATATCTCACTGTGTAGCCCAGGTTGACCTTTAGGTAGCTTTGTTGTTTAGGATGGTTTTAAACCAGTAATCCTTTTGCCCTGGCCTCTTGAATGCTGGCATGTCAGGTATATGCTACCAAGCCCAGCTTGTGTTTTCAAACTAATGATTTTTGGTTGAACCTACCCAGACATATTGTGTCACAATTTCAATTGCATCATAGTATTAAGTGACAAAAATTTTAACAAAAATATTTTTATAGTTTGATATGCTATGTAACATTAGGAAATGTAGAAGACATCAGGGAGATTAATGGAACATTTTCTCGATCATGTCAAAATGTCAACATACTTGGCACAGGTGTACTTGTAGAAGGAATTTTCTCTTTTATTCATGCACTTGAAAAGTCACGTTGTAGATAACCAACAGATACTGAAGAAATATGTGGTCCAAGTGAAAAAGTGTTTGTGTGTTGTTTTGTTTGACTTACAATGTGTTCTACTCAAAGCAAAGAAGGTGACCTCAATGGTTTCCTAATAAAAGTCAGATATTTTGTTTGTCTAAGGGCACAAAGGAAAGTCCCCACTTCTTGCACTCTTTTCCTTTTATATTTACTTTCCTGTATGTGTGTGTGCGCTGTGTGCATTTTCAAGTGCATGAATGTGTGTGTGTGTGTGTGTGTGTGTGTGTGTGTGTGTGTGTGTGTGTAGGCCAGAGGTTAACACTGAGTGTCTTCTTCAAGTGCTCTCCACCTAACTTTTGGGAGACAGTCATTCATTGTACTTGGAGCTCAATGATTGTCTAGGCTGGCTGGATAGGGAGCTCCTACATCCATCTGTCTGTCTCTACCTCCACAGTGCTGGGATTACAGGTGCATACTACCACATCTGGCTTTTCATGTGGGTGCTGGAAAACGAACTCAGGTCCTTATGCTCGCATGGCAAACCCTTCACTGACTGAGCCATCTTCTCAGCTCCTACGTTCACTTTCTTAGACATTTCACTTAATATCCCACCTCTGAGCCCTGAATCTGTACTAATGGCAAAGTTGCCAAGCATTTGAAAAGGGATTTTAAGGAGGTCTGAAGGCAGAGAGGATTTTAGAGTTGCTTTTTCCTCACAGTACTACTTCTTAATACATATTTGTATCAGGTTAAATTTCCAGAAACCAGTGGAGAATGATTGTTTTGTTGTAGCTTTCCAAACCATAGTGGCATTTCTCTGGCCTGTGACAGTAAAAGCTGTCAGCTTGGTTTTTAGCATGTATGCCTCCACCTTTGCTTGGAAGCTGCTGTCTAAGGAAATCAATTTTCAAGTCCAGAGGGCTGATGGTAATATTCCAGATGTCTCTTCCACCTGCATGCATTTTGCTCAGTTCCTCCCTGCCTTTCCTGATGGGGCAGGCCCCACTGTTTCAGTGACTTTATGTGTGTGTAAAATGACAGCTAGGGAAAGCTTAGAAAATGAAACAAACAAAGGGATCACTTAAAACTGCCATCATTTTAATGACAGCCTTACCTAGGATGAGCAAAAAAAGTGTCTACAGGGCAATTGGAAGAGAATTTGATTTTATTTATTTCTTTCTCATACTAGAAGATCTAAAGGGCTGGCCCTAGGCTGTTTTATGTTATTACTAGGTGGTCTCTGTGGTTTTAGTATGGTGTAAAAGGGGAAAGAAATGAGCTCATGTTATGTTTGTGAATGCTTCATGTGGTCTTGTTTTATTGTCTAAAATCCAGAAGGCATGCTACGAGAGCTCTCCTTTTTTTTTAATGTTTGGGCTGTTCCTAAAATATCCTTGATACCTTGAGATCACTAGGGGCTGAAGTTGAAGGGATATGACTATGGCCATCAAGTCCTTGTTCTTGCAGCTTGGCTCTTCTGCCCCATTGAGGGCAGGTAGGATATTCTGCACTGAGGGGTGGTGTGGAGAACATAGTGAGGAAAAGTGGCTTAGAGATTAGTAGGCTGGGTTCATGTATTGTATGAATACCCAGTATTCTCTTTGTTAAATTTATAGAATGTTTTCAGTATAAGCAGCCTTAAAATGTCAACTTTTCTACGCTGCTTGGTTTCACTCATAGATCACCAACTTTTATATGCTTTTCTGAACCACCTTACAGAGTCCTAATGCTGTCACTAGTGACCATTTGGGGGAAAAGAAAAAGTGTCATTCAGGGGATAAGAAATGATTTGCACTTTGTTACATCTGCCTGCTTCTAATCAGATTTTCAAAACAGCTCCATTTCCATGGGAATTACTCATTGGCTGCAAAGGTCACAGGAGTTTGTGAATTAGAACCCACAAACCAATTAGAATGGGACAGTAACTTTGTTCAGGACTGAATGTTGATTCAGATTGTCTGCTGTAGGGTGATTCTCTTTAATGAAACCATCATCATACGGATCAGTAGATACAGGCACCAAATACATGGGGGATGAGGCCTGAGCACAGTGATTATATGGCCACATTTTCAAGCTTGCCTGCTAACAAATCTTTTCAACAATGCTCCCTTTGCCTACAGTATGGATGGATGGATTTGGAAAGCTTAATGGGAATTGATGTCATGTATTGATTACCATTTAACACATATCTCCCTAACCTTGTATCACTGTCAAGGCAAAATGCTTTCCTTGTAGAACAAATACATTTTATCAGAGGGTCCTAGTTTGTTTGTTGGTTTGTTTTTGATATCCTAAGTGGTCAATTAATTCATATAGCAAGTAGATGCCTATTGGGATCGTGAACATAAGCTCTGTGGAAGGTTGATACCAAACCAGATTTCCATGGAGCTGATTATGTGTTGAGTACCCAACAGATGGAAATCCCTGGCTTCCAGTCCTGACATGTGACTAATTTCATGGGGTAAGTGACTGTTACTAAATAAGCTTCTGGGACTGCCATAGAAGGGAGAGCCAAGGCAAGATCAGTTTCAAAGGGTCTTAATGACATTTTGACGCTACTACCTTAGTTGGACATAATAGTCTACTCTGTAAACAGGTGGTCAAAGTGAGATACGGATATCCCAAGACACTGAGAATTCTTATAAGGGTCCTAGAACTATCCTCCTCTCCTTCAGGGAGTGAAAACAGGTTTTTAGTTAATTGCTATAATGTTAAGAAACACACACCTCCTAGTTTTCCATGAAATCTCATGACAACACACATAGAAATATATTGCTTACTGATTTATTAAAACAAGTCATCTTAGAGACATCTGTTTACTCTGGACCTGTGAGGAAAAGCCAGTAATTATACCTGCCATCCAGTAACTTGTTTATTGGTAGGAGAGAAAGTGACAGCAGTTTTCCTGTCTACACTAAAGTGGCATTTGGATTATTGCTACAACCACTAATAGTGGCTTTAGTAGAAGGCAGTGGCAGTATTGACTCATTTTATAGTTTAAACTAGGCCCCTTTTTATTGCTGGTGCAACCAAAAATTGGAGTTCTTAACAATGGCAGTGCAGTTTGCATAGCTTTACTAACTTTTGCTCATGAATAACTTGCTCTTTCCTCAATAAGAATTGGCCTTTAGGGTGCAGAGGAAATAAATCTATTCAAGAAATGAAAACAATTATAAAGTGCCTTGAAAACAGCATTATCATCATGTATATACTTGAAACAATTATAATACATTTCAACAGAGAACCAAGTCTAAAATAGAATATATAATTTCTCCTAGTCCATCACTTGTCAGAGTCTTACAGTTAATTATCTAACTTGTGTGAACCACTGAGACAAAAAAAAAAAAATCACGGCTTTTATAAAAGCTGGAAAGAAGAGGTATTATTTCGTTCAATACTCTAATTACTTAAGTAAGAGGACAAAAGCCTACGGAAGTTAAGTGACTTGCCCAAGGACAAATACTCACTTCATAGCAGGGTTGAGATTCAAACCTAGGAGTTCAAATTCAGTGCTCTCAACATGTTACCTGCTATGCCTCCCATGAGTCTTAGTTCTGACAGACAATGGATCTGGTTACAACTGGCAAGGCAGTATTTAAGACACTGTCCTTTGATGAAATTTCCATTTTCCTACAAGCCTCGCTTAAAAGTACTGCAGAGTAGTCTTCATGAAACTAAAATGACAACCAACAGGCTGAATTAACGGCAAAGCACTTACTCTGAAAAATTCTTTCGTTGAACCAGAGTCCAGGGTCCCATATGCAATTTCAGTCTGCTTGGCTAAATCTTCAGCACTCTCAATGGGGGACACCATCCTCTCCACAGTCAGGAAAGCAGCAAGGTTTGCAGTGTAGGAAGAAATTATGATCAGGGTGAAGAACCACCAAACCCCTCCAACAATGCGCCCAGAAAGTGACCTACAAAACAAAGCAGAAACAAGTCCAGACCCAGAGGGCCCAGATCTCAGTTTTAAAAAGTCATTGCTTTAATTTATAGAAAGAAGAGTGATTTGATTATAGGTAATAAAGGAGGGAAGTTGATGACACAATGGAATCAAAACATCAAACTCATGTGTTGACAACACCGTGTCATGATGGCATATGATGATGACATGTGCAAACACTCTTTGGGCCTCTTCAAGTTTTTTCTAGTTTGGATCTCAAATGTCTCCCCAAACAGTCATATGCTGAAAGTTTGGCTACTAGTCTGTCTGTTGTGCTATTGGTTCTTTTAAGAAGTGGCACTTGGCTGGAGAAAGTTAGGTCACAGGATATAATGCCCTTGAATGGAATGCTAGGACCTAGGCTCTCTCTTCTCTCTTGATTCTTGGCCACCAGGAAGTGAACAGGTCTCACCAGCCACATGCTCCTGTCATAATGTATTGACTCACCAGATGCTCAAAGCAAAGGGGCCAAGTACTTATGGGCTAAAAATTCTGAGATCATGAGCCAAAGTAGATGTTTCCTCCTTGCAGTTGGTACTTTGTTTCAGTGATTCAAACCTAGCACAGATTTAAAATCTAACTTTTTAATCACATAAAATACCTTTCTCTCACCACTTCTCATTTATAATTTCACATGGCATGCTTGCTTTCTATGACCTTTTCTGGGCACACATATAGAAGACTAAACACTGTGGTCTATCCAAGATCAATGAAATCAAAGCTTGGGTGGTGATAACCTAGATATATGCACTTCTAATATTGCACAAGTGATTATACTTGTAGGCAATTTAGGGATCAAGTGACATATAGTAATATCATGCAAGAGACAGGATCCCCAAATCTTTTCGTATTGGAAGAGAAATGGGAAGATAGTGGCAAATGAGCACTGTTAGTTTGAGTTCCATAAATGAATGTTGACACAGTTGGTTTGTAGAGTTCGTCACTCATGAGGCATGGTACCAAATGCTATTGTTTTTTTCTCATCTTCACATAAATGTCTAATGAGAATGAGGAGATCAAAACAGTTCCCCTTCACACATGGAGTCTCAGCCACCGCAGACAGGCCTAAGTGTGGAAACTCCCTGAATGCTATGGTTTGAGAGGTATTAAAGGGCTGCTTTCCTCTTCTGAAATCCTAAGACAAAGAAACCCATCCTTCCATCCTATCATAGATTTCTTACTGTTGAAACTACCCTCCATGTCAGTGGTTCTCATCCTGTGGTTTGCAAATCCCCTTGGGGGTGGAGCGACCCTTTCATAGGGGTCACATATTAGATATTTACCTTACAATTCATAGCAGTAGCAAAATTACAGTTATAAAGTAGCAATGAAAATAGTTTTATGGTTGGGGGTCACCACAACATGAGGAACTATATTAAAAAGTCGCCACAGCATTACGAAGGTTGGGACCACTGCTCTATGTGACCTTCAGTGCTCTAATGGTATTCAGTTAGTATGGAAGTGGTAGGTAAGTTTTAATAGCATGAACTTTTTTTCTTCAATGTTTTGATCTAGTTATTAGAGAATGTAGCCAAATATGGATGAATTTTAAAAGGAAACTTTTGTTAACGTTACTGTATGGGGAGATTGCTAAAATGTAGATTCAGGATATCTGCATACCCAAGAATATGTGATTCCTAGGTATCATTAGTGATTCTGTTACAAGTGATGAACAGACCAAACTCAGAAATAAACAAGCATTGCTCTTCACCAGTGATTTTCAACTTTGCCTGTGTATCAACAGCATCTGCTTGAGTCAAAACAAAACAACCTAACAACAACAAAACCAAATCCACCAAAGACATCAAAACAAAACAAAAACCTTGCCTAGAGTCTCCTCTAGACAAGTTAGATCAGAATTCTGGGTGTTGTGCATATTTTATAAAAGTTTAAGAGTATAATTAGAGTTGTAAGTTATGTCTCTCCACCGTAAGTGCTACTCATGGAGAGGGACTGTGGGAAGTCAGAGGGCAACAGATGCTCAATGATGGGTAATGGCTTGTGATTAGGAATCTACACTTCCTTTGCAGTATTGCTGGAGGCTGATGTAGTATATAGAAATTAAAATCTGCTCAGTAGGTTTTATAAAATATTGCCACATCATCCTTAGTATAGTTCTAGTGTGGAGAAAAGCTCTATCCTGGATAGGCTATGTTCTTCCATGCCTAGGAAAGCTCAAAGAAAGAGCTCCCACTCTGCTAGAAAGTAAAGAATAAGCGTAGGAGCCTGGCACATCTCCAGGCTCTGTGGGAAGAGGGCAGTTCTGGGCTGAGAACTGACAAATCAAGTTCTCTGCATGTACTATGATTTTACCACTCTGAAGCAAATTCAAATTCCTGTGTCCCAAGATAACCCCTTGTTCTTAGCATGTGGAAAATTCTGCCATTTATAGGAATACAATCCGATAATTCTGGCAAGTGTTTTGATAAATAATAGTACTATTTACTGGTTAATTATAAAATATCTGTTTGATTATCTTCTAAGTCTGCAGTTTCTGTTGGTCTCTGAATGCCTAAAACACTGTCAAATATAATCACTTTAGCTTTAGATATGAAAATCTGATTTGCGACAGATTTTTTTTCTAGCTAATAATTACATCTTTACAATTGCATCTGGAAACATTTCTCTTTTATTCAGAAGAGATAAACACATCCTCATGAGTCAGAAAAGAATGTGTCAACCTTCCCAGTGCTAAAAGTATACAGAATACTTCAATTAGGAATTTAGACATTTCATAATTTTCCTTCATGCTTGACATGTTCAAATTTTTAAACATATAGACTTATCTGACTCTGAAAATTACTTTATGGTAGAGAATATTAATGCTTCAAAATGACATCCATAGCAGTAAAACCGATAAAACGGAAGTTGTCACTTATTGAACATGTTCTTTGTGACAAACTGTTCTAATTGCCCTACATGTATCAACTTTTCACATTGTCCATCTCTGTTGGCCAGGACTGTGTTACAGATAAGCAAGCATGATATACATGCATTTTATAGATAAAGAAATTGGTACAGAGAGGAAAAGCAGAAAATAAAATGTCTGTACTTTCATACTAGGAGAGAGATTCCTAGGACTGATGGTGTGGCTTAGCAGGTAGAGGTACCTGATAATTTGGCTTCCATCCCTAGGACCCACATGGTGGAAGGATAGAATTGACTCCCACAAACACTCTGACCTCCACATACATACTATTGAACACACACACACACACACACACACACACTCCTACCCACCTATAAAGTTTAAAAAATGAATAATGGTGTGAAAATTATAGATTTTAAACCAATCCTGAGAAATATAGTTGTAGTAAACCAAACATGTTTGTGTATTGTTATTTGTTGTTCATTTGTACTGCACCTGTAAAAGTCATCCTGATGTGGAATGATGGGTTTTGCTGAGACCAGGGAGAAGCCTGAGTTTGGAGTAATTCCAGACTTGAAGTTTGGTATGGAAAGAGGTATATCATGCTGTGAATACTAATGGCAGTTTATGCATTGCCTGCTTGAAATGTGGAGGAAAATACAGTAATTTATGGAAATTACATTGCGCCATTTTATTGAGGCTAATGGACTGTGGATATGTCTGTCTGATTTTAAATCAGGCCTGCACATCATAATCTGGTTATTTTGGCCACCTTAATACTGACTCAGATCATTGTGTGGTTGATCAAAATGACTCAGCTGAGATCGGTTGTTGACATGACTAAAAATAAATCTAAGTGCAAAATGGCCATTTTCGTGCCTTCTTGTCTACTGGTTATTGACTTTGGCAATTATGTGGTTAATTTTATGGCATACAGTCAGCTCTCTGCATCCTCCTGATCCACATCTACATATTCAATCTGCTGCAAATTGAAAATATTTAGGAAAACGCTATCTTCATGAACTACAGACAGACATTTCTCCTTATGATTCCACAAATAATAGCCAAACAACTATTTTCTTAGCATGTACAGTGTTTTAAGTGTTATGATCCATCTGGAAATGATTTAATTTATGTGATAAGATGTACATATATTAAATGCAAAAATGTTGTGCCATTTGATGTAAGGGACTTGAGCATTTTCAGGGTTTGGTATCTGACAGGGGTACTGGAACTAATCCATCAAGTTGCAAGGAATGCTGGTATGGATGGGCATGGCAAATTTGAGAGAATATCCTTATAGAAATAATAAAATAGCCTTACAAACCTAAACAAATAGCTTCTGTGCAATTAGTATAGAATGCAAAGGTTTGCATTTGATAATGTCTCCTCAAAACAATAATAGATTTGACAAAGGATGTGGTGGAATTCATATCACCCCCTTCCATTTTCTTGGCATGCAAGCTTAAATCTTTTTACAGAGGAAAAATGTAGTGGAACCCACAGGGAAGAAGCTCCACAAGCATTTTTGTATTTCCCTTTTTCTCATTAGTGAAACTACAGCCACTTAAACCCACATTTCACATGGAGGATATATAAAAAGTGACTGATGGGTCAACCCCATCACATTTTATAAAGGATCTATTAAAATAAGACAAGACTTTATAGTTGAATTAGAAAGACCTATCATTTCCCAGTACCTTTCTTTCCATTAATGCAGCTGCAAAATACTTAACATTCATTTCAAGTAGTTTTGTTGCACAAGACAGATTTCAAGGTTAGCATAATGAAATGGCTATAAAATGCTGCACACTTATGTTTTTAAAAACACAGAATAGTGTGTATGTCATATCTTTGACAAAAGGGCGAGAGGAGGTTTGAAGTTAATGAAAATAAATAAGTAACAAAAGAAAAAACACATATAAAGTATTGCCAAATGCATATATCAAACAATAGACAATGCTCTGCTTAACTGTAATAATAAGGAACTGGAGTCCCTACATTAATAATAAAGCATATTTTATGACATCTGAAATGACAATAAAAGTGAGCTATGGACCCTAATCTTCATCCTGTAAGTAAATTTTGTAATCTTCACTATCCCAGTTTTATGAGATGATAAGGGGAAGCTAAAACCTTTGCCTTCATCTACATTCTTTATCATTCCTCTTCTGTTTCTAAAGTGTGCATTATTTCCATTCCCCATTCAATGCCAGTACTGTGATAGAGTCTTTCAAATATGTGCAGAATCAATCTTTGTTTCTTACAGTCTTCTCTGATGGAAATAAGTAACCACACCCCAAAGACTGAAAACTAAAGCTTTCAGCCAAAGTCATGAAATAGTTGTCATAAAAACCCTGCCTTTTCATTACTAATGTCTCACCACATCTCTACTGCTGTGAAGTGAATTTGGGGTAGGATGAAGAGAATGGTGTACATCATGAAAAGAAAGGATATCACTTAAAATGCAGCTCAAGCCCCTCAGACCTTTTGTTATTCTACACACCTTTTCTTTTAAAGGAGGATCTATGTGTGGGGGACCCATGTCTAACTGTGACAGAGTCCCTGCCTACTTCTTCAAAGGACTTGCTATCTTGAAAACTTAATAAAAAATACCTTTGGAGCAATCTGTACCCAGTAGTGAGGTCCAAGTTTGTCTATTCTTCACCCTCCATTTTCCTTTTGGTAATATTCCCAACCCTCATGTCTTCCACTTGACCAGCCCTCAGTTGTCCCTGCAGCTTCACAGAAAGTCAGCAGGGGGAGCATTTGTCTGGACTTGGACTCTAAATGGCACAAGTGGCTCTATCAAAGTTTCACAAAGGGAACAAATTTTAGATTTTAAAAAGGTCTAACCTCTTGTCAATGTGAGCAACGCATTATGGAAGGCTATGCTCAAAACGCTTTCAAGAAATGTAATTCTTAAAAGCACTAGATGGATCAAAAAGGAATGTTACTTCTTGTCTCTCAGGAGAGGCTTGCACTTTGCTATCAACCAGCACTTCAGCTGGATTTCTCAGTAGTTTTAGGAACTCTGACCAAATGCAATATTAACTGGTATATATGCTAAGCTAGGGCGATTAGAAGAATCCAATTTCATAGTAACAATCTCTAACATTTGTTGAGCTCATAGGCCAGGACCTGTACTTTGCATTTGATTGATGAGAGAGACTGAGGTTTAGCTAGGCATAGTAATTTGCTCCAGGTTGCACAACTGCAGAGCAGCCTGGGAATGCAGTGAAGCTAACTTAACTGCTCTCCTCTCTCCATCTGGCTGCCCCTGTCGGCTGGCCCCCAGTGCACGTTCAGGATGAAGAGGGTTAAACTGAATGTGTTCACACCTTCTCTGGACTTCTCCCCTGATACATCAGTTGTATGAATATAACCTTGGCTTATTACATTGATTACCTTCTTTTATGTTGACTCAGCCTACAGGTTCATGTAGAACAAAGTAATTTACTCTGAATAATTAGAACAGTTCAAATATCAAACCTAATATTGATGAAGAATCTCTAAGCTTCAGGGTAACTGTCAATAACTGTATTTAATGACAATGAAATGATGCCAGCAGTTTTCCTCATAATGCCTTACTGCTGATTTTGCAGCCTTTAGCTCTGAGTGAGTAGATGCTCAGCAGTATTATGAATGCTCACTGCCCACTTTCATTAACAATGGGTGCTGCATTTCTTTAGGGATAGAAATGGGAAAACAGTTCTGGTACCTAAGCACGAAGGGAGCTAGGAAGCCAACAGTGCCCCTTCAGATTGGCAGTATGAAGTAGCTGTGGAAGCAATTGTACTGCTGGCTCTTAAAAATCTCTGTGAAGTTGTGTTCCCTTGTGTCAGCTCTCAAGGAATGACTGTAGTCTATGATATGAACAAAGCAGCATACAGTAAAAAGAACGGGGTTTGGGAATTGGAGCTAGGTTTGAGTTCTAGCTGTCAGTGTCAGTGTGACTAGGCAAATTATTTAACCTGAGCCACGTTCTTCAACTTAAAAGTAAGCACAATGCCTACACTGTGGCAATGGTTTAAAGATTAAGATCCTGGTGAGACAGTAGATCATGTGTCCACACACAGTGGGAGTCCAGGGAAGGTGGTACTTTCCCTAGGAAATGACAGCGGTTAGACTGATTTTTCTCTGACATTTCCTTCCGATCTAATACTTGATTCTATTTTCAAATATAATCTCAAGGATAATTCCTTGATTTACTTCAGTTTTGATGAAAGTAACAGTGTATCATCTATGCTCACATTCTTGGCTTTCTGGAGAGTGTGTACTTTGAGTGTGGTCATTAAGCAAAGTATAATGCTGATGCTTACAGTAAAGGCAACCACACATCTTACAGTGCAACTATACTATTGTCAGGACTTTCTAAATCTGTGAATAGAGAAATATATTACAGTGGACTGGGCTAATACACAGTTAATCACAAATATATAATCAATAGAGCTCTCAAGACAAGGAGAAACATGTTTCTTTCTTACTGGTGTATAATATATATGCTAAAAAGCATATTTTAATAAAAGATTTAAAGAGATAAATTCTTTTGTAGGGCATGAAAGATAGTATCAGAGGAGTGATCATTCATAGAATAGATCATATGAAGCTCCTGGAGGTAATGATTTCTCACTAAGAAGCATAATAAAAAAATAGTTGTTACACTAGACATGTATTCAATAGGCTTCATGCCCTTAGTGGGTTGAACCATGACCAGCTTTAAAAACAATTCAACAGGGTAGAAAAATCTTAACGTGCATGGCATACTCTAAGGATAATGTCTGGTATAATTTTGCTTATATACATTTATGTATAGTGAGTCAAGATGGAAAAACGATTTCTTACTGTAGGTCATGTTTAAAAATTTGGAAGCCATTGTACTATATGACAACCTCTTGAGCAGCATACTAAAATCTGTCCATTGGAAAGAAAAGGCGTTTGCCATATTTTAGGACTAGGGAAAAGCTGTAGCTTAAATTGTGCTACCAGAAATTAAGGCAAAAACCCAAACTGGTCCAACTTGTCATTTTCAGTATCAGCTTTAGTTCTTATTTAATGAAGTAATGTGCATAAATACTTGTCAAAACGGCTTGTGAAGAGGCCTGTTTGAGTATGCAGCATAGTAGGCAGCACTCCAGGGGGAATATCACAAATGTAGTTTTGAAAATTGACTTACAGAAACCAAGAAAATCTCCAGCCTTAATGACTCTTCAGCATTGTCTCAATACAGATTACCAGCCATGTTAGAAATCTTTCAATTATAGACTCATTCAGAGGCCATAGTCTCTTGAAGTGACTATTTCACAAAAACCAAAAAGAAACTAGGAAATCAAATGAACTCCCTGATGATATCACAAAGTGACACATTCTGAACACAAAAGGTACAGGAAATGAAATAATTTGAAGAACCCAGCCAAACAGATTGAGGGTGGCATTTTTTTAACAGAAAAAGGGGGAAAAGAGTAGGTTGGATGCATGAGACTTGAAAGCCCCACACAGGCAATTTTAAAAAGCTGCCAAAGATCGCTACCCAGTCAGTCACGTTTTACTGTAAGTGTTTAGTACTCTCAATGGCTAAGCTCACAAAGAGATATACTAGGGTGATATTTTCTTTTGTACTAAAATGTTATTTGTATGTTAATAAATAAAGTTGCCTGGGGGTCAGAGCTATTAGCAAGCCATAGGAAAGCAGGGCAGTGGTGGTGTATGCTTGTGATCACAGCACTTGGTAGGCAGAGCTAGGTAAGTCTCTGTGTGTTCAGGGATACAGCCAGCATTGGATACACATGCCTTTAATCTCAATACCAACCATAGAACACCTGGAGGTCTATACAGACAGGCCGTGATGAGGTGGTCATGTGGTTGGGTTTACAACCAATGAGAAGGCAGAACAGAAACTCTATATAAAGACTTTAACACAGGAAGTAGCTCCTCCTTCAGAGAGGTAGGACCACTGCAGGAGGAAGGGTAAGGTTTTAGCTCTTAGCTCTGACCTCTTGGCTTTCTTCTTTGCATTGGTTCTGTGTTTCTTATTTAATAAAATGGTTGGTTACATCTACAATATACTGTAAAAATGGTCTCATTATTCTGAATCCTTATATTCTGTGTGTGTGTGTGTGTGTGTGTGTGTGTGTGTGTGTGTGTGTGCATGTGCTTGTGGTTGTGTGGGTGTGCATGTGATTTTGTGTGTGTAGGGAAGAAAGACCTTGGGTGTCATCTTCAGGAACACTGTCCCCTTCCTCCTTTGAGATAGGGTATATTATTAGCCTATAGTTTACAAATTAGGCTAGACTGACTGGCCAGTCAGCTCCAGGGATCACCTAATGTCTACCTTCCCAGCATTGGTTTAAGAAGCAAGTACCACCATACTTAGCTTTCATGTGGGTTCTGGGGATTGAACTCAAGTTCTCATGATTGCAAAAGAAGCACTTTATTGGTTGGGATATCTTTCCAGCCCCAAGTCTTTAATTTCTAACTGAAAATCCCTGTATATTTACATTATTGACTCCTGTCAGTATTTGGATTAATGTTTAGTTTGGCCAAAGTCAGTGTTTTGTTTTATAATTTTTAGTGTGTGCCTTGTGTATGTGCTCATGTGTGTGTGTGTGTGATATGTATGGTGGGCTGTATGTGTATGGTGCATGTATGTGATGCATGCATGGGAGTCCATGGGTGTGCTAACAAGCAAAGGCCAGAGCACAACATTGGTCTCTTCCTTTATCTCTCTGCATGTTATTGATTTGAGATGGGGTCTCTCACTGAATCTGAAGCATAGCCTATGCTGGTTGGCCAGTAAGCTCTCAGGATTTGCTTGTTCCCCCACAATGCCAGGGTTACAGGCAGGCACAGTCATGCCTGGCTTTTTATGTAGGTGCTGGCTAATTGAACTCAGGTTCTCATGTTTGCACAAAAAGTGCTCTTATTCACTGAGTCATTTCCCTGGTCCCTCAAAAAATTTTGAAGACAATAAATATGACATATTCAGTTATAATATTGTATAAGTATGAATTCACTACTATTTGTGATTAGGTGAGTTAATATACATGGGTAAGGCTCAGGACATTCACCTTCAACATTTCTTCTGGTCCTGGAAGTTAAATCCAGGGTCTTGCATATTCTAGGTAAGCTCTCTACTGCTGAACTACATATCAAACCATGCTCAATATTTTTAATAGCTTTGCCGAGATAAGTTTGCATCTAATAGAACTCACCAGTATAAGTAAGTATTCATCAGAATTATATTTGTTCAATGATTTAAGTAAATTTAGAGTTCTGCAAATATCATCAAAATCTATTTTTGGAGCATTTTCATATCACCCCCATCAGCTCCCTCATGTCCATTTGTCCAGTCCTAGCAGGGTTAGGGAAAGGATGAGACAAGTAAGGCATAGGTCCCACAAGCCAGTATTAGTGGGTGTCAAAATCTTATCCAGACCAACAGCTTTTTAGTGCTATATTTCTTTTAAAAAACAAACAGAAAAGCTTTGTAATGAACAAGATATAAAAACTCACATAAGTTGTTTCTACTCTTGTACATGTTCTGCTCAGCACACTTGCTGGACTCTAATCCCTTGGTTACCATTTTTTTCCCTCTCCCTTCAAACTCTGGCCATCACCAATTATCCTTTTTATCGCTATAGATTTCTCTATCTTGGACAAGCAGAATGATCTACTGTGGGATATTCAACAAATATAATTGAGTGGTATGTGCCATTTTGTGTTTAAATTATTTTATTGGGCATGTTTTCAAGGTTCATGTGAACTGTCAGTACGCATCAGTAATCTGTTCTTTTAATTGAATAGTATTCCATTGAATGGATATGACACAATTTCTTTATCCACTTACCAGTTGATCATTTGCTTCATTTCTACCTTTTGTCTATTAAAACTAAAGCTACTGTGGACATTCATACTTTTTACTTTGGGGGTACAAATTACAGTAAAATTGTTGTGTGACATTTTAACTTTATGCCTAACTTTATAAGAAATGGCCAGGCTATTTTCAAATGTGGCCACATCACTAAGATTCATACTGATTTTCTGCTGTTTTCTTGGAGAAATTCTATAGTTTTGGCTAAGAAACTGGAGTAGACACATAGTTCTAGGAAGTCTGAGAGCAAAATAAAAAAGCCAATATTAATAGAGGAAGACAGGAGGATTTTAAAGAAATGTTCTATCTTCTTTCACATTTTGTTTAGACTCAGTCTCTTGACAAACGAGAAAATGTTTTAGCCCAATTAATGAGGCAATTTTCATATTACTATTATGTGCCAGTTAATTGAGTTTGTGTATTTATGAACACCGTAGCAAACCTTAGGCATTCAAAGCATCACCAGAGACACACTCACCTCAAAGACATAAGCAAACAAAATGGCTTGATGATAATTTGTCATTGGATGGAATGTTAAATGAAAGAACTCTGAAGTTGATGCAGGTGAATACCAGATGGACATGAGTGGAGTATGACCACAAAATACAAGCATGTATTCTGTATTACACACAAACAAACCTTGGAGAAATATCACATCCTTGTTGCATAAAAGCACCCAAGGAAAACCAAAGACTGTTAAATATTCCAAATTCATTCGGAGGATCAGGAGGGCTTTGTGGGTCACGAGGTTCTTCATTGTTGTCTTCCAAGTGCCATTCATAAGGGCTAAATCTGCTGACTAGGAAGAGAACCACACTGACTCCAATGTAGGCGAAGACAATGCACATCCAGATTTCATAAGCTAAAGGATCCAGGAACGAAAACACGCCTGGTTTTGATTTCTGAGGCTTCTTTATCATGATGGAGATTCCCAGGCTCATAAATGGCTTTGAAAAATCTATGACTTCTTCACGGACCAATGTTATAGTGAGTGGAGCAACAGCTATATCAGCTCTCTGAAAAACAAAGACACATAGCACTTTTACAGACAGCATTTCCTTCATCATTTGTCACTTAACAAATGTTTTTGGTTGAAATATAATATATTCAATCACTGTAACCAGCCAATTTGTCAATGCTAAGATTAGAGAGGCAAAGCCATTCAATGGGTTCTAAATTGCTTTAGTTTGATGGTGAAATAAGGAAAAAGCCCTGGTCTTTTGTCCTCCGAAGCATATTGGCTTAGGGAAACTAATTCCATTTCCCCCTAATTTCTTTTGCTACCTCACACCTCAACTTGTACTTCTTTATGACATATCTAATTTAACTTTTCTTATGTTAGTATTCATGTTCTTATGTCTATCTCCATTATTTGACTGGAATTTTTGTGTACTGTGCACAATAACTTTCATTTCTTATATTTTCTTTCTTTTCCATTGTAGTATTCAGTATAAGTCTTGGTTACTGCCTTGTTTGTTAAAATATATATCAATTGAAGATAGGGACCCAGTCTTTTGGATTTATATGTATTATTGCAGTAGATTCTATATTAAAATGTAGATTCCTTAAATAGTTGTTGATTATTGAACATAATACATGAAAACCTACAATATTTCTGAATGGGAGATACAAGGAAAAAAACAGCTATTAGAATATATATTAATTCATCAAGTAAGCTATCTTTGATGGTGATAAATGCAAGTACAACATTTACATATGTCAGGTTGATAAATAAATGTTAGCAGTGTACTGAATAATTAACTCATGTAAAGGCATGTCACCTTTTTATATTAATCTCAGGAAAATAAGGCATTAGGATTTTCTGCACTTATTTTTCTACAACTGTTCCTTTAGAATGCTAGCAGGTTTTAGTGTAGAAAATAGCCTTTAAAATGTACATGTGGGAAAACGTGTATGACTAGGGAACGGCTTAAGTATGGTATATCAGATATGTAGTAAATTACCAATTATGTTCAGGTTTTTCCTGAGATAAATATAGTTATGTTTCAATACCCCTACCTGTGGGGAGAGATGGAGAAAGAATTATGAAGTTTGAACTAGAGTATATTTACCAAAAAAATGGTATTTACTTTGGTGAATTGTATAGGGCAACTCAAAGCAGTTGAGAAGTGCTCCTTATTTAAGGGGAAATGCAGGTGATGAGCAGTTGCTCACATTTCTGAAGTACTTGCTCTGTATGAGGCACTGTGGCAAGCACTTTATACATATTATTTTGCTTCATTTTCCTAGCAACCTTAAGGTTGGTACAATTACTATTCTCTCTTCAAATGATGTATATTTTAACAGACAAGGCATTACCAAAGGCTTCCACTGAATACTACAAGGGAAAGAGAGGCTGCGATTTGACCTCTGGTACTGAAATTCAGATCCACTCTCTTAACCAGCATCCTTTTTTCAAATGACACTTGCATATGTATACTACATACTATAGCACTTTGATCTGCAATTAGTGAGCGTTTTGATGATGCAGCTCTTCTGAGTTATCCATGTTTCTATAAATGCCCCCTCACCCACACTTCTGTAGGTAACCCCAATACAATCTTTGCTTTGCCAATATGGATGTTGGTGGAATTGTTGCTTTGGCCTGTCATTGGTGCTGTACTGGGGATGAGTAGCCAAATGTTCATGTCTTCCCAGGGAAAGTCATACAATACCTATTCAGTTGAAATCATAGGCAGTTCTGTTTACCAAGAAACATCCCTTCCATTTTTTAATCCATTCTACCCATATTGCACCTCTACCCACCACCATCAATGATCTTGAAACTATGACTTCATTTATCTCTGAATTAAAACAGTACTTTCACTTTAATACCTAATTTGTAGTCCCTCTGACTTATTGAAATTATTTCTTGAACTGTAAGCTTGGTTGCCAGACTCAAGCACATCCTGTTAGACATCAACTGCTCATGTGATATTACTGGACTTTTGTATTATATACTCTTTCCTTTGGCTCTATGACACTAAAGACAACAGGCTCTCTTCCTACTTCTATGATATTCTTCGCCTATTTTTTTCTTCCTAGTTTTCATTCTCCACCAAGGTATATTTTGTCTTTCCAGAAGTGTTTGGTTTAGGAGGTAATCACTGAAGGTTTGTGGAATAAGACAGATCATTCAAGGCTCTGTCCTTTATTTTTCTTCTTTCAACATTATCATCTATGGCTTCAACTCTCATCATATTGCAGTTAACTCCTTAATCTTCAGTTCCACATTGAAGATGAGATTGGAGCCAATGACAAATTTTTCTTATTTTATCCTTTGGCTGAGGACTACACCTGGTCATAGGAACAAAGGCCGCTGATAAGAATGGAATTGGCTAGAAAGCTAGCGGGGGTTTTTTGGCAAAGATAGCTTGAATCAGCTAGAGTTTTGTTATGCCAAGAGAATTCATACAAAAAGGCACCTTCTCTCACTGCCAACATGATTCTGCCTCCTGCTTGGAGGATACAAATACGCATCTAGTGTAAGTTCGCATTTGATCTCATTTGAATTTAATTACTTAATTTAACTAGTTCTTTCTTTCCTTTTTAAATCTTGTAAGTCTTGATCCTTCTAGGAGGAATTTCTATTTTTTTTCTGTCTTCGAAGATAGTAGTAAGAGGGTATTTGGTATAAAAAACCAACTTTATTTGGACCGGATTTTAGGGAAATCAGCTCTTTTCAAGTAGGTACTGAATTGAAGATTGAGGCATTTGATCCCCTTTAAATGTAAAACCATACCCCACCCTATATTTGGGAGAGTTTGGTGGGAGGAAAGAGAGGGGAAAATGATGTAATTACATTATCATCTCAAAAAGAAAGAAAGAAAAATGAGATAACAGTTGAAATACAAAAACAAAACAAAAATACCCCCCACAAAACAAAGCTAACTCAGTAACTGCAACACCCACCACATGGTAAGCACCACTAAACACACTAACAAGAGATGGCTAGACAGAGAAGGAATGACGTTTTATTGTCTAGTTCCTAGGAACTTTTAGCAAGAGAACAGATTCCCCAAGGAGGCCATTCTGAGTTTAAGGTACTTTTGAATTACAAACAAACAGCAGTGCAATTCTGTTCCTCTCTGGTACTTGCCTCTTTCCCTCAACCTAGCATTTCTGAATTCTTTCTGGGCAGTCTTTTCCATTTTTTCCTTTTATGAGACGGCATGTTACTATGCAGCCCAGGCTAACCTTGAACTTACTTCATGCCTCAGGCTGGCCTTAAATTTGTGGTGATCCTCCAGTCTCAGTCTAGCAAGTGCTGGATTCTCAGGAGATTTTTCAAAGAAAGCAGTATATATATATAAAACATATGAATTAATGTACTGCCCCAATAGAGGATGATGTTAAATCTGGGTTCACTTAAATCTCACTGATGATGTGACCTGGTTCCAAAACAAGAATTTCCAATGTATCCTTAAGAACCCTTAATAAAGACCTATGGATTGAAAAAGACAAAGGGATCGCTGCAAGTAGCTAGAAGAAGGATCAACCAACAGAAGGTAAGAGAGCTGCTGATTGAGCAGAGGACAGTAGGATGTGTGGGAGACTGAGCAGTTCTTCCTTTTCTCTTGTACCCTTGGTGAGAGACAAGTCACAGAACTGGCACATCAGCTCAGAGCCAGCTTTGGAGAAGCCTTTGCCCCCTCCTACCACTATTCCCTCATGCGCATTATAAAAGACATCTGTGATAGTGGGTTATTTCAGAGCTTATGACCTGCCTGCCATAATGGCTATGAAACAATCAGCTTGATTATCAATGGGAATGTGGAGAAACATTACTAACAAGTGTCCAAAAATCCTCAGTTAGCTCTCCTGGGACTGCCATGGCATATAGACAAGGTAGGGTACTTTATAGGAAATTAAAAGATTTCAGAGACCGATACTGATGAAAACCTAAAAAAGGCAACCACCCAAATGAAATTCCTCTTTTAAAATATTTGTACTTAATATGCACACATGCATACAACGTGTTTGGATCAAATTCACCGCCCTAAAATTCCTTCCTTACTATCTGTTCTTAATGCAAGTCAGCTGTGACTAGAGCCAAGCATGAAGAATTATGGCTAGGACTATGGAGCAGGTGAGCTTCTGGCTTAATAAACAAGTGTCTCTCTTCTGGTGTCCTGAACCACTCCAGCAGCCCTTTGTCATCAAGCCTGTGCTGGTGACAGCAGCAGGAAAGTCACTCTTAGAACCCTAGGTGGGTAAGAGCTCCATATGAGGGTGCCCCAGGTGACAGATGAAAACCAGCAAATGGTAAGAACTCAGGGTGAGACTCTACTAGTGTTTTAACTTGCATTTTGACTACTTAAAGGATTTTAATCAAGCAGTTTAAGAATGGCTGTGTGGGCTCAGTAAACACACTAAATTAGGTTTGATTTTTTTCCCACTTAACCAGTGGCAAGCCCAAGCAACTGCATTATTGGAGGGGATTTAGCTTGAGGGGATTTATAATCGTTTTCATAGGTAGGCGGCCCAAGTTGTAAGTTTCATAAAATCTGAACCCCGACAGACTCCTGTGCACTTAGGAAGCTGACAGGTTTTAAGCAGAGATGACATTTAGTTTAAATGTAATTTTACAAATTGTTTGAGCTGGAAGGCTTGTTACATCTTAAAGTATTTTCATCTGATTAGCTGATATAAAATTTGAAACCTATTTGGAGATTATATTTGAGCAGGAGCTTGTCAGCCACTGTTTCAAAGTACTTTCTGATAGCAAGAGGAAAAGGAAGAAAGGAGGAGATGGGTCATGCAGACCATACTGTATGCTACCTAAGAGAAGCGGACGTGATCTGCTTCCTACTCCCTGAATCAAGCATAAAGCTCTAGTGGCCTTGGGCAGGCATTTCCTCCAGAAATTTAAATGAGTGCAGCAGAATTAAACTGGACAATAGGAATACAATTGCTGTGTGTTGGGGACGGGGATTAAACTGCTTTATTGGCTGTACTCTATGGGCTATTTGTTGTCTGCAGTTGTTAAGATCTGGATAAAGGGGTGAGGCCTATTTAAATCAGTGCAACAACAAGCCGCGTCACAACAGGATCTCCTCATTTCTTTATCCAGAACAGATGTCCCAGTATGGGTCTATTGATTTGGACTCCTTGTCCTTGGGGAACTGTGGAATTTAAAGACCCAGTGAAGATAAACGGGCACCCCGGGAGTTGGATGAAGGCCGTGTGATGCTAAATTTGGTTGGAAATTTTTCCCCGCCCCTCTGCTCAGAATAGCAGACTTCCATGTATCATTAATGCTCTTCCCTGGAGCCTATGTGTCCTTTCAGTAGAGGAACACTTTTATCAAATCATCAGTCCTTTCTGCCGGAGCCCAGTGCAATCAGACGACTAGAAGTGGATGTGTGGCATCTGTTACTGGATCCTTGCTTCTCTGCATTTAACTGGAAGGACAGATTGGTATTTTGCATTTATTAGTGGAAAATAAATCTATCTTAGGATAGTGACAATCCAAGGTAATTTCTCATAGGAAAAGAAATGTCAGTGTAAGTAATATCTGTTGAGTTTCCATTTCTCCTAGGTGTGGGAAGTATTCTGGGACGCCCAAGGACTGTGATCTGGAATCAACATACGCCAATCCCATCTCCATTCCTGAGCTTTCTGCTGTCTTCTAGGTAGTATGAATAAATATGGATAATATCTTTCCTGGCCTTTCCCAAAAGCAATCCCACGTATTCTTTATTCTTAGTTCTAGGTGCTAAGAACATAAGGAATGTGGCAGTGGCCCACTGGGAGGTGTCCTCTTCATAACTGGGGCTCCAATTTCCTTCTAGCCCATTTCTTGCCTTAAAAAAAACTTGTTAGGTCATATATCTTCTCTGAGGACAGAGTCACCCAGCTATTTACATTGTATTTTTAAATATTTCAAGAGATAACTAGAGATTTATATTGCATTGTCCTAGAGGGCACATAGAAATGCGATGAGTGTCTTGGATGGAATAGCACATAATGCAGCTAGAATGCAAGCCCTATACCCCAAAACCAGGAAGAAATGGCATATCTGACTGAAATAACATCAAGATACCCATAAGCTGACAAGCTTAGTGAACTGAGCCAGTATAAACCAGTAGACAAAGCACTAGGCCAGGCAGACTGGCATTCGAGTTGCCAAACTCTGCCTGTTGTGATATGTCAAAATTTGCTATCACCCATCCTCCCTTAGAAATTCCTGTCACTCTTGTCCTTCATGAAGCTTCAATTTTTTGGTTTACTCAGTGGGCAATGCTAATGTTTAGTCCCTGGTGGATCTCCTAGTCATCTGTAAAAACGAATTAGATGTTTGGCTAAGGAATATTTAAGAATCCTGATAGCCACAGAATGTTCTTTGAGAATGCCCTCTTAAAACATTTGCTACTTGGGAGCAGTAAAAACTGGTGGTGTGTGAGCCATTTGAGCTGGAATGATTATTATGTGGCAGTGTTACAGAAATCCAGCTCAAAATCAAAATTGCTGAAAGCAGGTGGACAGTTTCAAGACCACAATGTACTGAAGGGCTTACGTAATGGGGCACATTGTATGCTGCTGACGTTTGTTTCAAAAATAACCTTCTTAGAGATACAAGGTGCCCCAACATCAACTTTCATTTGAATTTCTTTAGAGGAAAAAAAAACCCATTCAGGAATCATCTGAAAAGAGACTAATTGACTTCTTTATTCTTTAACAAATTTAATTCCTTTTGACTTTTTTTGGGACTTCATGGCAGATACAGAATGTCTTTGGCAAAGCTTTCTCCAGCTCTGCCTTCCTTCATCATTTTCCTGCTCTGATCCATTCTACATACAAAAGGCATAAGAGACGGCACTGGAAAGATAAAACAGTGCCTATCTGTGTAGTTTTCATGCTAAATGCAAATAGTTGTTCCCTGTGCTCCATGTTTTTGTCCATTAAGCACTCTGGGAAATCATCAGAGGGTTTCCCTTCCTTTCTTCTTCTGAAGCAACTTGCAAACCACAAGAGGTCAGGTTTGCCAGAAATGCAAGCCTGTGTTTTCACTTTTTCCTCCATTTCTATCATGAACAAAGACATTGAAAAAACTTTCTAATGCCAAAAGATTAAAACTTCTACATGAAGTTGAGGGCACATTTAGCTTATGATATCTCTGACAGCAAGCTTTTCCTCCAAGCATGACAGGAAAGCCTAGTTTCTATATTCCTAGGTTTTAGAGGAAAGTGGAGTTTGACAGTCCACTTCAGTGGATTGGTTTGCTGTCAGTTCTCCAGAATCACTTTGTATTATTCAGCCCAGAAAACATCAGAGACTTCTTCTAGGTCAGGAGAGGGAGAGGATGTTCCTTTAAGAGCCTTCTCTGGCAGAAAGGAAAGCTCTCCCTAGAGCAGCAGGGCAATGAGAGAAAGGTTGCTCCAGAAATCTCACCTTTTCAAAATCGAGATGAGGTCTGAATTACTAAACAAAGAACTCTGTACTTCTCAGATTCCCTCACTGACAAATAGATGAAGTGGAAAGAGAAAGGGATGTGTAGAGATTAAACCATGCAGCAGGGAGGACATCCTAGAGGCGAAAGCAAAACACCACAAGAGAACTGCACTTCCTCTGAGCAATGTCAGGAAATCTCTTATCCTACATCACCATGTCTTGCTGAATGCTAGGAGGGCACTGGTCTATTTCCAATGGAAACACTACAGAGCTCTGGCCATTCTGTTTTGATGGGCTTGTGAACTTATGGACTAGGTCACATCAGATAACTGGAGCAGTAGAAATTGACACTCTCAATTTCTTGCCATGCTACTAGCCTCAATAACTTCTCTCCAGAATGACTAAGGCACCAAATGCCTTTTATAATAAATTTCAACTATTATTCCAGATGGAATGGGCCTGAAACAGCACTTTTAGCTATGGGATAGTATAGTGAACTGATTAAAAGCACATGAACTTCATAGATTCAAGTCACTGTGCTCTTGCTATGGTCAGAACGTTTGTGCTCCTCTTCATATGTTGAAATTCTAATCTGTAAGGTAATGTTATTAGGAAATTGGTCATTTAGGAAGTGATTAGTCCATGAAGTAGAGCCCTCATGAATAGGATTAGTGCTCTTATATGAGAGGCTTCAGAGACCAATTGCTCTTTCCCTAATGTGAAGATACAACAAGCAGCTACAATTTATGACTCAGAAAGTTCATCATTACTAGACAATGGAATCTTTGATAATGAACTTCCCAGCCTCCAGAATGGTGAAAAAATCAATATCTGTTGTTTATGAGCCACTAGCCTAATATACTTTCTTATAGCAGCCTGAACAACAAGACAGGCCCTGCAGGATATTTGCTCTCTGGAAAGTGACTTCAATTCTTAGCTTAAATATTCTCACATGTAGAATGATGTTACTAATGGAACTTCTTCAAATGCATGTTGTGAGGATTAAGGTACATAATGCTTGTAAAGTACTTGGCACAGTAGGTAGCAGCCAGTGAATACTCTATAAGTGCTGGCTAATAATAACAAAAATATTACCTTATTTTTCCCACCATGAGCTCAGATTAATGAACCTTTGTCAACCATTATTGTGGTCTTGATTCATAAGAAGAAAAAGTGAAGCATCCCTATGTGTAAGATTATGTACTAAGTGCAGGGAGAGCTGTAGACATGACAATACCTTTTGAATGTTGGGGAGATAAGGGACAAGGAAGAGAAAACATTGTCACTTGGAAAGGGAGAGACTAGTGCTATGTCATAATGGTTGAGACTCAGGGTCCTCAGAAATCAATTGGGTTGTCTGCCCCTCTCTGGAAGTAGAAAACCTCTTTCTCATCTCTGGACTCGTGTTTCATCTGCAACTCAGTCCTGCCCCAGTTCCCAGGGCCAACCTTGACCTGAGACAGGTGGTGATTGGCTCCAGCCCCACAGATGGGGGTGGGGGTTCAAGTTACTGTACTGTTTGTCTGGCAAGAGGACAGTGTCCCAGTTTTGATACCTGGGGCCCAGCCTCATTCTAAGCCTTAGTTCCCATTCTGTGTCCTTATTTTTAGAAATAAGCTCCTTCCTTTATGCTGGTTTCCAACGGCCTATTAAAAAAAAACCATATTGAGTGACCCTGGTAGTCTCTTATGATTGAAGAGTGACACCCTATTTTGTGCTGGCTATCACTGGAGTTATTTTCCTGATCTTCATTCCAATAGATACATGGATGCTTGCTTCTTAGAAGCTATGACTTCTCAGCAACCCCCACCCCCAATTCATTTGTCTTCTCAGTATCTGTTGTCCGTACAGGTACCAATCACTGCAAGCGATTATTGTTTACTAGAACTAAATATCTCCTGCTACCATCTGCACCTTTGTTAGTTTATTAGAGATTGGTTTACAAAATGGGCAATTCTGGTGGTCAATTGTACTTATCCTCATATGCCTCATTGGTTTGCCTAAGATCTGATTGTCCCTGAGACCAAACCGTTTAAAACTAAGTCACTGAGGAGCTGTGACGATACCACTGTAGCCCTCTTAAAGTTTCATCCTGGTTTTTAAAGTGGGAAATTGCAGTAATGTGGATCTGATTTGCTAGTGTAAAACTAGAGGTAGGGATATAGTTAAACGGTAAACAATGGTACAAATCTTAACTAAGGTGATAATGTTGTTGGTTGGGATGAAGAGCGCATTTATGAGGGGACCGATGAGGAAAGATGGCAATACTACTAAGGCAGCTACATAGGTAGGTGGTTCTGGTACCTGAGTCAGTGAAATACAGAAGGAATAGACTCTCTGTAGAGGGCAGGCTGTGCTTAATGTGGCCCAGTAACTTCCCTCAGTTCTATTTTCTTTTTCGTAAAATAACCCTGTTGCTCAGAGGATGGTATTGATAGTCTACCTTTCCTGAGAAACTGTTTTTACAGACTCATGAAACTCTGAAATCTGCTCAGTCTTAAGCTTGACATTAAATCCCTCATTTTCTTGTTAATTGAAAAGCATAGAAATAAGTAACAATGGAACTGAAAATACTTACTCCGTAGACAAGTTCCCCAACCATGCCATTCCATATTTTAGTCTCTGGATCCCGTGCTCCATATTTCCCATCACCGACAATGGATAATTTGTATTTGATCCTGACATGTTTGGCTATTTCATAGGCTAAATCAACACAATAGCCTTCATAGCGCTCATTTCCTTCCAATTGCTCATGGTTCTTTTTATACATTACATATGGTGATTCCTTTGGGATAGAAAAGAGAACGAAAGATTACTCCTATCCATTTATTTTTCTAAGAGATAGTAAATGCAATAGGAAGCCATTTCTCCCTCTGTTCCTATTGAAGCTTAGTGTATGGAAACGATTTTTTAAAATTTTGACTCAATAAGAAGGGAGCCTCATTCAGCTATTCATGGAGCCATGTATTCCTTGGAGCCCTTAACAGATAATTTAATGAAGTAGAGAAACATTTAATTTTTGTTCCCTAAAGTTTGAAAGTGGGACTCATTTTCACCATCAAAGCCTTTTGATTTAGTTGAATTGGGAAGTGCTATATTCTTCAGTACATAAAGATGAACTTAACTGCCTTTGATTTCTAAGGATGTATCAGGTAGAATGTATAGCCAGCTCTGGCAGGCTGGAGGGAAATGCTGATTGTTGCAAAGCTGGAATGTTTGGCTCACTCTTTTTTCCATCTGCAGGGCTATTTACAGTTCCTAGGATAAGGTGAAGGAGAGTAATTGGTTCATACTATTTAAATGTCATACTTGTTTTTAACTGAGGTATGTACTTCTTTAAAAGTAGCTTTTGGAAAACCATTTTAAAACTGACACTACTCCCTCAAATGTCTGTAGTGTGTTGAACTTTGTGGAATACCTCTATATGCCTAATTGTGCCTTGAAATGCTCCTAAGACATAGGTATGATACTATTTTTTTTTATTTATTTCCATCCTACAAATAGCAAAAATAAAATCCTGAGGATTAGAAATGTGACTTGCACAGTTATACATTGGAGTGTTAGAGCCAATATTTGAACCCTAACTAATTTTCTTTTATACAATGACAGCTCTTTATGTCCAGGTGAAGCGCGATTCTTTGGGGGGAGAAGTGGAAGAGAACAATGTAAAATTGTTCCTCATTCATTCATTCATTCATTCATTCATTCTCTTTCTTCTCTTTCTCTTTCTTTTGTGTGTATATGACATACCATGGTGCTTGTGTAGAGGTCAGAGGGACAAATTGCTAGAGTTGGTTCTCTCCTTCACCTATATAAGTTCTGAGCATTAATCTCAGGTCATCAGGCTTGGTGGCAATCAACTTTACCCACTGAGGCATCCCCTCCACTCTTTCTTTCTTCCTTTTGATTTTCTGAAGGAACCTTCACATATACTTAGCTCTGGACCAATTCTCCACCTCTTCCTTTCCCTCCATATCTACCTCCATTCCCCCTGTACCCTTTTGTCTCCAGTATTTTCCCTTCCATGCTGATAACACTACCCACTGATGTCTCTTTGCTCTCATGAACCCACCATCTAGTTCCTTGGCCATTACTCATACTTACTCCTATTTAAATACCCATATTTAATAATTGGAAATTAACATCTGCATGAGTGAAAGCATGTAGTAAAAAAGTGTTTGTTTTTCTGAGCCTCAGTCATACTACTTAATATAATATTTTTCCAGTTCTGTAAACTTTCCTGGAAATTCTGTAATTCAGTGTGTCTTTATGGATGAATAAAATTCCATTGTGTATTATGACATTCTGTTCATCATGGAGAGGTGCTTGAGGTTCCTGAACAGCTGTCGTGTTAGAACTTTTGCATGCATGAACTCACCACTGGCTGAAAAATATTTTTAGAACTGATAAAGGTATTTGGAACTGAATAATACTTTTAGAATGCTGTTGAGAAAGTCTACTTATTATATGTTCACACTTACCAGAATGGTAGTCACTACGATGGTTCGGTTCTCTGAGGATGCACTGTCATTGCTGATTTGCTGATCTGAGAAGGGCACAAACCTTTCATACTCATTCCAGTAACCAGCCTAGAAAGAACAGACATTTGACCTGGATGCCTATTTTTCTCTCAAAAAATACTAAGTGGACTTCAAGTAGTTTGAGATTTACAAGGATTGATACTCTGCTTCTATCTGTTACTGCCCTCAGGACGAAAGGGATACACACAGAGGGATGTTATTGTTCCTTTATCTTGAGGATTCCTTTTCTTGCCTTACCCTTACTGACATTCTGCAAAATACTTTAGCCCACCCTGTGATGATCATTTTTTTCTACCATTAAATTTTCTATAGCAGAAAAATGTTTGGATCTTCAAAATGCTGATATATAGGAGTATAAAGCTAGTTAGTAGTCTGTAGATGTAACACAAGATAGTTTATAGTCTAAGAGTTTATCATATGGCTATGAAATCCCCTTTATGTATAACTCAACTGCTAGTAAGATAGAAGCCAGCTGGCCATATAAAATTCAGCTACAGAGAAAGGTATTTTGTCCCAAGTTTTTTTGTGGTGGGTTGGCAAAATGGAAAGAGACCTATTTTTCATTTTTCTTTGCTAAAAATCGTATGTGCTTTGGAAGATTCTGTTTAATAGCATGCTATAAAGTTGGTGATCCCTTCCCTTTGTTCAGAAAACTGTTAGTCTACTGCTTTTATATGACTAGACTCAGAAGGTCACCCTCCTTTAAAAACATGTAGTTGGATCATTCTGATTACAAAACTCTATGTATCTTATCTATGCTCCTCAGCAGATGGAAAGACAAAAACACCAAGTGAGGCTTTTCTTTGTGTATTTCCCACATATCCTCTTGTGTGGGAATGCTCTCATATTTGGAGAGACATTTCTTTTACTGTCTGTTTTTGTTACTTACTTTTCGAGAGCCCGAGACTTTCATTTCATACACATCAATGGTATAATTTGTCCTACGTCCGTAAGTATCAAATTGGATGTTTCCAGTCATTCCTTGTACTTGCACCTGGTAAAAAAGGCAAAAGGCAAAAAGTTACACTAGTTTTACATCCTAGGTCTCTAGGATGAAATCTTTTGAGCATTTTCAGTTCATGTCATTGAATTCCATGTGGCAGATCAAGTCTTCACAACCTGTATAATGCAGTGAGACATCTATAACCAGTGTTTCAAAGACTTGACATTTCTAGTATTCCCTTCTTAAGAGTGTACTTTAGGCTGAACTAGGTTAATGTATTCTTCTTCATTATAAGTTTCTTTGGGGCCATCATTGTGCCTTATCTTTATATTTCCAATATTTGAAAATAATTGGGTTTCTACAACATGACTCAGTGGTCCTAATCTGTAAAATGGGAAATCTCCGAAGTACCTATCTCTCAGAACTATTTAGATGATTAAATGAGATCTAAATAATGCCTGGCGTGTAGTGAATATCACAGTGCAGTCTAGATTTATTAACATGTAAAATTATTTATTTATTATTTAGTGTGTGTGATATGAATGTATGAATGCAGGTGCACATATACTACAGTGTGTGTGTGGAAGTCAGAGGACATTTTTCAGGAGTTGATTCTCTCCTTCCCCCATGAGATCTTGGGATTGAACTCAGGTCATCAGATTTGTGTACCAAGCACCTTAACCCGTGGAGTCTTCTTGCCGGCTCCAAGCTGTATTAATTACTGGCCATAATGAATTTGGCTATTTTTTATAGGGTTGTCCATTTATTAACTTCTACAGTTCGCCTTATTTAAACTATATACCAAGGGATAGACAGGTAGCAGAGAGCATGAAGGTGATGGAGAAATAATTTAAAGGTAGATAAAATTTGTTAGCTTTAAGGGATTAGGAATATAGAATGCTAGATAACAAGATAGAAGTGCTAGAGCTGCATTCTTGTAGTGAGATGCCAAGTTCAGAGTCCACATATGCTATAGTGGTTCCAGGGTCTAGGCCTAGTCTTATGAAAATAAGAGGCCACGTCTACTGACAGATTTCCTTATCTGCTCTATAGTTCAGAGATATCAAATAAAGACTGTCTGTCTGCCTGTCAGTCTATCTGAAATTTTCACTTCCTAAGTAAGGGTCACAACCTTCAAAGAAAAAAAAATTGTTTTGTTTTCTTAGGATAAACTGGCAAAATATGTTTCCCTCCATTTCTAGAAAATTACAAGCTAGCAAATAAGTCAAGTACAGTAATGGGGTTATACTGCCAAGGAAAAAATTGATAACAAGGCTTTGGGAATTTGTTTTAAAAGAAGGGGATTGCTTAGTACCAGTAGGAGACTATGGAACTACTCTGATACGGCAGCTTGTCCATTTGACCAAAGAAACCTAAGCACTAAGCTTGCAGACCACATGAAATGACAGTTCTAGGTAAAGAAATGGACTTTTATTGATGCACAAATGACTTATTCAGTAGGATGGAACTGGTGCATATTGTGATGTCTGACATCATTGCATGGGACTCATTAAGAAATTCTTCATTGCTTCATGTATTCAGACCTTCAAGTCTCATTAAGAATTACACATTTCTTTCTTAGTCTGGGTTACCTCACTCAGGAGGATTTTTTCTAGATCCATCCATTTGCCTGCAAACCTCATGATGTCATTGTTTTTCTCTGCTGAGTAGTATTCCATTGTGTATATGTACCACAGTTTATTTATCCATTCTTTGGTTGAAGGGCATCTAGGTTGTTTCCAGGTTCTGGCTATTATAAATAATGCTGATATGAACATAGCTGAGCAAGTGCCCTTGTGGTATGATTGAGCATTCCTTGGGTATATGCCCAAGAGTGGTATAGCTGGATCTTGGGGGAGATTGATTCCCAATTTTCTAAGAAAGC
>CABHPQ010102006.1:0-15050 GCA_902168405.1 Peromyscus aztecus
AGTAGTACAGCCAGAGTACGAACTTTAAAAGAACTGTATGAAATTGTCCTTGTAAAAAAAAAAAAAAAAAAAAAAAAGAAGAAAACTACTCCTACTGTGGAAAGCAGATACCCATTCATTCCTTACAGTTCCCCTTCCAAATGCCTGGGGCAAGACTAAGCTGACTACTGCCCAGAACCATTTCTATTCCTCTTTGGCTCCCGGGAAGCTTGAGTTTCCCAGTCTCCCACATGGTAGATTCCTGACCAGTGGAATGGAGCCCAAAACAGTGCACTCTAACTGGGGCCTGCCCCATAAAAGCAAACAACAAAAACTCGTTTGTAGCCAGGCACCAAGGGGGCACACCTGTAGTCCCAGCACTGGAGAAGTGGAGGCTGGAGGCTAAGAAGTTCAAGGTCAACCTCAGCTCCAGAGTGAGTTGGAGGTCAGCCTGGGCCTGCAGGAAACTCTGTCTCAGAGAGCAGCAAGGCTCCCATGGAAAAGGCTCACCCCTCTTTGTTCTCACATATTGAAGATGGCAAAGTTCAGCCTGCCTCATTTCCTGAACACTGTGTGGAGTAAAACTCTTCTTCACTTCCTTCATATTGCTCATATTTTCAAGCATATTATGACCTAGTAAAAGAGAGACAACATTAGCTCATGCCTCTGTCTTGGTATCTTAGGCCTTGGCTCAAAGCACATTCCCAAATGTCCTCACTAAAATTTTGGAATTAGTGAATATTTATTCTATGTCTTTGCTTTTCTTTTTAGATAGAGCCTCAAAGCTCTCTAAGTAGCCAAGAATGACCTTGACCTTCTGATCCTCCTGACTCCCCTCCCTGAGTGCTGGAATTACAGTACGTTATCACCTCCACTTTACATGGCGATGATTGAACAGGGCTTTCCACATGCTAGTCAAGCGTTCTACCAACTTAGCCACATCTTCAGCGCCAGGTGGTAACTTTTCTTCCCCATTTGTCTTCGTTTTATTTTATTCTTTTAGTTTTTGTTTGTTTGGTTGGTTTGGTTTATTTTTGAGACAGGGTATCAGTATGTAGCCTTGGCTGGCCTGGAGCTAAGTATGTAGACCAGGCTGACCTCAGACTTATAGAGATCCACCTGCCTTAGCCTTCCTAGTACTGAGAGTAAAGGCATGAGGCACCACACCCAGATCATTTTTCTCCATTTTGAAGAGAGATAGAAATGGAGAGGTGGTATCCTGACATTGCATTAAATTTCACCCAACAGTCATCAATCCTTGCATATTTGAATGCACAAATTAGACTGATTGCAAGAACAGGGGAAAGGCTTAGAGGCAGCAAACTGTTCACTTGCAGGTGGTTTTAGTAACAGGCCCTGCCCACTTCGAAGGAGTGCCCAATTCCTCAGAAAAGCAGGTCCCAAAAATGGAATAAAACAGGCAAGGATTTGCCTGAGAGCCATGCCTGAGAGATGAAGTAGGGAGCAAGTCAGAAAGGCTAGACAGCTACCAGATCAAAATACAAACCCCTGCCTGGAAAAAGAAGACAGGAAGAGAAGCTTGGGTGCCAGTGTCTGAAGCTAGCGTGGGGTCTGAGGAAGGTGTGGCAAGGCCACCGCACCTCCAAACAAGGCATGCTTTCTTGTCACCACCATTCTGTAATTAGTTGGCTTCGGTCTATAAAGCCTCGGCTCAGATACAGAGATGGATTCAGAGCCCGGCGGCTGAGGCCAGCGGGCAGTTAGTTTCCCTCCCTGTAGTTCTTCAAGGCTCATTCTCCTAAGGTCTGCTGAGGAGGCTATCCATCTTACCCACATTTTATGTTATCCTGATAGGTGGCAGCACCGGACTTGGTGAGATGCACATCTGTAACCCCAGTACCAAGGAGGCAGGGGCAGGAGGATTGCCATGAGTTTGAGGCCATCTTGGGCTACAGAAGGAGACCCTGTATCAATATGCACACACATACACACATACACAAATAATAATAATAATAATAATAATAATAATAATAGACGTTAACATGTTGGGAACATAGGACCAGAACAAACCCAGCCCAGTGAGTGATGGGTCTTTTATTAATATATTTGGGGGTGCTAGAGATTGAACCCAGGACCTTGTTCAATGTTCCCTATTAAACAGGGATTCCTGGCTGGAAGGTGGTGAGTGGTGGCACAAGCCTTTAATCCCAGCACCTGAGAGGCAGAGGCAGAGGCAGGCAGATCTCTGAGTTCAAGGCCAGCCTGGTCTACAGTGTGAATTCCAGGACAGGCAGGGCTACACAGAGAAAACGTATCTTGAGAGAAACAAAACAAAGCAAAACAAAAACAGGGATTCCTTAACTACTTATGACTTGTATTTAGTTACTGTTCTACAGATTGGAGATTTTTAAAAATGGTTTAACCAAGGAGTTTGTTTCTCTCTACTGTACATGTGTAGGTAAGCAAAATGATGGTGTGGTCCATGGGATCCTCCTGGCCCAGTTACTTCCCATCTTTATATTCCCTCCATTCTTAGAATATAACTACCATGTTCAAGGTCATCTTATTTTCCAAAATGAATGTTGGAGGTCTATTCATAACGTCTATCCTTCACCCAGGAAGAAAGATAAATAGTGGTGTGAGAATAGCATTGGAGGCCCCTTATGAGAAAACTGCCATCTCCTAACCAAAACAAGGAATCTGCCTGTAGATGGAGACTCATGCTATTGTCCACTCCCTTAAGAGTTAATCCAGTTGGACAGGTCAAGGACCTGGCTATGGGACAACCCCTCAGGAAGGCAGGTTCACCTTAAGCCGAGCTAAAGAAATAGGTGGACTAATTATCCCTTTAATGAAATGTTTGCCTTCCCAGAATTCCAGCTCCCTGGTGCAATCCCTATAAGCCACCAGGGATTCTGTTGGATCTAGCCCTCCTTTCTGAGTCCTGTCTCAGAAAGGCACAACTTTTACCTATTCTTCTGTTCTCCTTACTTTGGGTCCTCGCCTGAACCTAAGGATGCTTTCTCCTACTTCAGGCTTCCTTACTCCCTCTCTACAGCTTCCCTCCCCACCATGTGAATACCTGCCACTGTGTGGCGGATCTCCCTTACCAGCTTAGCTCAAACAGCATTGCTGTTTTCCCCTCTCTTCTCCATCCCCCTCCTCTTGGCAGTTGCCAAGATTTCTAGTTTGCTTGCCCTAGGGTTTTTCTTTTTAAACTCTAATAAAATCATCCTCAAACTTCCATTTGAATCTGTTTTTAAATTCTTTTTAGTAATACTTAAGAACCCCCCCCCCCCCCCCACTATCAGTAAAACACATAAAAGATGTTTGCTAACTATGTGAACCTTTTTTTTGGGGGGGAGCTATTCCTGAGAAAGTCTTCCTGTTTGCAGACTATTTCAGCATAGAGTTTGTTTGGTAACTCCTTGCTCTACAGGAAGCTGTGAAATACCTTCATTTGGCTATGCATAAAAACTGCCTCAACTGTTTTCATAGAAGGGGAGAATAAATTCAGGGCATGCATTCTTTGACACAGGCATTTCTTGAGCTCATATTTGAAAAGGTTTTAATTAAAAAAGACTGATGAGGTTTACTTCCTGTGCTACCAAATGAATGAATATTTATGAGAACCATTGATCCAGTTCAATGGCCATCCATAAATTTGCAAATATTGTTTATTGGTTGCCTTGTCTGTGTGCCTCTTTATTTTTAGTTTCCTTTCTGGACAAGAGTAAATTTTACTATTATTTCTTTTAGATTATATTATAGACCTTCTGGGCTACCTGCCTAGCCCACAAGTTTCCTTCTCTGAGAACTACTCTCCCAACTATTAGTCCCCAACAGTCATAGTTAAAACCACCAAGCCATCCCTTGACCCTCAACTATTGGGTTACAAGGGAAATACGGGAAATAAGGCAATTAGAGCAAACCCATTTCTTCTAAGAATCTACAGCTGAGCTAAATGTAACAATGCACACCTATAATATCAGATAAACTGTTGCAGGATGATTGCCAAGAGTTTGGGGCCAGCCTGAGCTACAGTATAAGACCCTATGGCAACCTGTACCACTTCAAAAGAGGGAGGAGGAGAATAAAGAGGATTTGGAGTTGGTGTCAAACCCAATCTCTATTGGTCATTTAACCAGAGATGTCAACTCAGAAATTATGGGGACAAACCATCATATGCCATGTTTATAAGATCAATGAGAGAGCCAGTCTCTGAACAGAGGAGAAAAAAAACTCACCACCCTACCCTTTTTTGCTGTAGTTACGTGGATCACTGCTTTCCACGGATATTTTCCCAAATGTAATATTCAGATCAGTGAACCGGAAAGACCATAAAGAGCTGCTATGGTGACTGTCAAGTGCTTTCCAGTGTACTTTCATTATTATGACCTAAGTGATGTAAAAGCCTGTCCCTCTGCAGTCCTTTGCAAATGTGGCATACTGAAATCAACATGAAATTTGATCGATGAATGTGTGGGTTCAACAGACCCCAGACCAGCGAGTATATTTTTGAGTGGGAATGTTACTTCCCAGTGACAGAGCTATCCTACTTACTGTTTGTTTACATGGGTATTACAAGTTAAAGGTGATACTTAGAGTTGGGGGCAATCGGCTTGGCTTATTAAACTGATTTTGAACAATTGGGCTCAATTGGTGTTCTCCATGCATTGGTCTAGAAACTGCATGGATGAATAAGTCATGGATTCTGCCCAGGAACTTAAATGATTTGTGGCTCTCGGACTCTAGTGTTCTATATGCACGACAAGCTGTATCTAGCAAGAAAGAGTTAAGATTTCTCGGGTGAAAGAAGATTCAGTAGTCTAGAGGCAGAAGAGAGGGGGAGTGCCATTGATTTCTTCCAAGACAGAAACACATTCAAAAGGGATTTTTTCCCCTCCCTAATCTGGCTTTACCTATTCCCTTGTGTTTGTCTGCACTCAGTGTTTAAAGATAGCTCCAGTAAGGAGGGGAGAGAGAAAAACAACTCACATAGCTACTTTTAGGTAGTTTTCAAATCAAACGCTCAGAATTATGTCAGGTTATGAAAGGCTATAAAAATTTTAGTGCAGGTACAAGAAAGAGCTATAGTTTTTCCTAGCCGTCTCCTTTTGCTCTGGTATACCCTCCTATTAAAATAAAAACAAACAAAAATAAATAAAAGCATTGAGTCCTCTGCCTTCTGGAACTTTCTATCAGCAGGAGGTAAGAAATCACGCAAATTGCTGAAAACAAATGGTAATGGGCAGTCATTTCTTTTATAATGGACCATTAGATTATTGTATTTGCATGTATCATTAAAATTTATTGCAAATTCTCTAATGGAATGACAATTCTGGAGATAGACTCTGCCTGATACAATTAGAATGTAGGCTTGTAGGAAAAGTTGCTACAGACCCCTTGGGCAGGGGAATGTGTATCCTTTGCTATGAAATGATCAGTGAGAATAAAGAATCTATTGTGAATGCTTTTGTCCAATTTAACATTCTCCTCTCATGAAAATCGTAAGACGATTTTCACATTAGCCAGTGATTTGAAGCCTGGACCTTTTGAAGTGAATTTCTTTCTTTAATATGAAACACAAAGTAATCAAGATCAGGGACGTTATCTTTTTTATTCTTTGATGGAAAAGGCAAATAATACCAGGGGTAATTATCAATGAGTGCTCAATACCAATTGGTAAAAGCAGAGTGTGTGTGTGTGTGTGTGTGTGTGTGTGTGTGTGTGTGTGTGTGTCTGACTGTCGGCCTGTCTGTCAGTCTGTCTGACTGTCTGTCTCTTTGCTCACCTCTCTGTCTCCTTTCTGTCTCTGCCTGTTTCTGTGTCTCTGTTTCTCTCTTTCTCTCCCTCCCCCTACCTCTCTCTCTCCAGTATCTCACTCTATAGATCAGGCTAGCTTTGAATTTGCAGTGATCCTCCTGCCTCTGTCTCTCGGTGCTGGGATTACAGGTTATGGGTTCCACGTGCCACCAAGCCCAAGAAATACCTCTCTTTCTCATCAGTATTTTGAATTACTGGCTCATCACTCCCTGTTTCCAATGAATTCCTATTCCACGAATATTGCTCCCTTCTATTCTTTAAAATAAGATAAATTTCTCTCCACTCCTGCCATTGTTATCACTTGATCCAGGGAAATTATAAAACTGTATGGAAGTCAATTTCAATGTCATTTTGCATCAAGAATAATCAGGAAATACCTCCTGAAGCTTGTAATTTTATACTAATTTTTAAGTGAACCTAAGAATATTGAAGACCTCATTTTGTATTGCTATATTAGCTCAGCACATTAAATATTATGCATATATTGTATAAAAGGCAAGAATAATAAACAGGAGAAAGAGAACTGGATTTTTAAAAAACAGTGACTTTAACACGTATTTTAACTAAATGAATAATTCAAATCTGTCTCCTGGCACTAGAAACACATTCCAGAATATTTTTCAGAGATGCATTTTGGTTTATTTGAAATGAACCATTTGAATATTGCTAAGCAATATTCAAATGGTTCATTAAAAGTGAAGGATGACTAGCTCAGGGGATGCCAGAACCCCAGAAGAAAGACGTGACTTAAGAAGAATATGTGCAGTTTCCCCCACAGATGTAAATATTTTTAAAGTTATATTTGAAATGCCTGTGGTGTACTATATAACAAATGAGGAAATGAAGTGTGAAATTAAGTGAATTGCTGAGTGATCAACCAGTTTATGTGTGTCAAATGGAATCTCCACAAAACTGGTAATATAGCATTAATTACTTTGAAGAGAGCTGTCCTGGAATTCATACACTTTTCAAACAATGCTGAAACATGCAAAGCTATGTGGATCAACATTTTCTGCAGATGTTTTCCCAAATATCATATCCAAGTGAGTGAAAGAATAGGACCATAAGCAATGGAGGGCCTACTTTCTGGTGCTTTCCAAACCACCCAGTTGGAAGATTTGGTTTTAGTTACAATACTGGTCATTGCAGCTGTTAGTATCTTTATTATCATCAATTTTCAGCCATTACCCAGAGAGTGATTGATTCAGTCTTCTGAAGTGTATATGGATGAGTTTGAATTTGAAAGATGTCTAGGCTGACTCATGAAAAGAGAGTGATAAGCCGGGCAGTGGTGGTGCACGCCTTTAATCCCAGCTCTCGGGAGGCAGAGGCAAACAAATCTCTGTGAGATCGAGGCCATCCTGGTCACACAAAGTGAGTTCCAGGAAAGGCACAAAACTACACAGAGAAACCATGTCTCAAAAAAAAGAAAAGAAAAGAAAAGAGAGTGATAAATGGGAGATACATTTTCATTTGAAAATGTGTGAGTTGGCAGCAAGAGCCATGTTTGTTAAGTTACAGACACAGACAAACGATGAGTAAGATTCAAGAATTGTAGGGTATCTATCGATGGTTACAATAAATGTCTTGTCAACAACCATTGTTAGGTTTATACCTTGGGAAACAAGTCATCAGGTTTCTATAAATAGAGTAGAAATTCATTTATTTCCACCCTAATCTTGTAAATCTCCAGTTTTCAGCACAAGAAAGGAACTAGACTCTAGAGGACAATGGGGACGCGTCACAATGTGTAGAATGGGTCAACGTGATTTAAAAAAAGAAAGTAAGATAAAAGGGGAATAATGGGCTCCCCAAAATCTCCAGCAGGTGACTTCCTAGGGAAGAGTGACCCAAAAAAAGCTAAACAACCTTAAGCTACTTCTAAGGTACCCACTCAATTTGAGATACAAAACAAAAGGAAGATTTTGGTTAAATATATTACGGGGATGTTTCTTGTTTGTTTAGAAAATCCAAAAAGAATGAGCTACTAAACCAAACCAGATGGATCAGACCTATAATCCCAGTAATTTGGGAGGCCAAGCCACACTAATTTCAAGTTCAGGGGCTGCCTGGGCAACTTACTGAAACTTTGTCTCACAATTAAAAAAAAAAATTGTGAGAATTCAGGCCAGGCAGTGGTGTCACATGCCTTTAGTACCAGCACTCAAGAGGCAGAGGCAGGCAGATCTCTGAGTTCGAAGGCAGCCTAGTCTACATAGTGAGTTCCAGGATGGCCAGGGCTACACAGAGAAACTCTGTCTTCAAAATAAAAACAGGGCTGGAGAGATGGCTCAGAGGTTAAGAGCACCGACTGCTCTTCCAGAAGTCCCGAGTTCCCAGCAACCACATGGTGGCTCACAACCATCTATAATGAGATCTGGCACCCTTTTCTGTATACATAATAAATAAATAAATCTTTAAAAAATATTTCAGAATGGGCAAGGAAAAAAATGAATTCAAAGTACCAAATTTCCAGCAAGGTCAAGGAATCAGAGGCATCAAGTGCCCATGAAGACTGAATGGCAGAATGCTGAGGAAAAACCATAGAGGAGAGCAGGAATGCTCTGCTACAAATGGGGGGATTCATTCAGTTACTATACCCCAAGAAGTGCTATTCTCCCTCATGGCTCTGAAACCCCTGACAGCTATGCATTGACTTTGAGTGCAAGAAAATGACCCCTAATAGAACACCTGTGGGCCCTAATATATGGAGATTGGCAGGGAAACATCCAGGCCATGTATGAAGTACCTTACACTGAGGCCCTTCCCTTGACAATCTCACATGAATTTCATTAAATAAAGCTTTACTGAAACTCTGCTCATAAATTGATCTAAAGGGCCCAGGTATATGTCAAACATATTGCACACATTATATCATTTAATCTTCAAATTAAACCCATCAGAATTCTATTGTTATCCCCAATTAGAGAGAAAGAAAGGAAGGTAATAATACATGACAGAGGCTCCATTTTATCTCTAAGCTTAACAAAAATTAAATAAGTACTAGGTGTGGTGTCACATACTTTTTTAAAAAAAAATTTATTGATTCTTTGTGGATTTCACATTATGTATCCTGATCCCACTCATTTCCCATCCCCTGGCATTCACACTCTGCCCTTGCAACCTCCCCCTCAAAACAAAACAAAATTTGAAAGAACGACCAAAAATCAAACACAAACAAAAAATTCTTTGCATGGAAGCTGGAGTATGGCTCAGTGAATCACACAGTGTACCCTTTAATCCGTACATCTTTACTCGCAAGTGTTCATTACTATGAGTCATTGGTCTGGTTTGAGACCTCTGGCTTCTGCTGTGCTATCGATAATGAGCCCTCACTGGGACTTCTCTTGCACTGTTATCCTGTATCATGGAGATCCTACAGTTTGGGATCTGTAGGTCCCGCCCCTCCACATGCTCCTGCAGTTCATAGATGAGGTGGATTTGGGGTGGGCCAACTCATAGCCCTGGTTCTGGGCCTGGTTGTCACACATCTTTGATGCCAGCACTTATCTCTGTGAGTTCCAGGCCAGCCAGGTCTATGTAGTGAGTTCCAGGCCAGCCAGGGCTACATAGTGATATCCTGTCGGCGTGGGGGAGGGGGGAGGGGGGGAGCACAAGACTCTACCCTTACCTGAGGAGCACTTGGCAGTTAATGATTGCTGGGGCAGTGGAGGGAGAGAGAGATGTTCTTTAGTGATAAGTTGTCCATGCTCCTATAAATAACTCTTCATCCATGTTCCTATAAGTCAGTGGTTCTCAACATGTAGGTCACAACCCCTTTAGCAAACTTCTAACTCCAAAATGATTTACATTACAAATCACAACAGTAGCAAAATTGCATTTATGAAGTGGCAACAAAAATAATTTTATGTCTAGGGGTCATCGCAGCATGAGGAACTGTATTAAAGGGTCCTAGCATTAGGAAGGTTGAGAACCACTGCAAAAAGCAATCCTAAATTCAGTGGGTCAACACAAAAACAACAACAAAAAGAGACACAAAAGTAGAAGGAAAACTATTTGAGAAGAGGAGGGGGACAGATAAGAGCTGGAGAGGGACAAGAGAGAAAATAGGAGGTAAATATGAACAAAATGTGATATGTACATGTATGAAATTGTGAAAAAGTAAATAAGGATTGCTATGTGCCCTCTAGCCTCTCTCCCTGGCCCCAGTTCTGCTGTTAGCACACTGCTGACTTCTCAGCATCCTAGGAACTGGATGGAGTACATGGAACCAAATAAAAAGTCTTAGCTGATTTGGCATACAATAGAGGCTGGAATGGGAGGGGAGATTTAAGTTGGGGTGATAATGTCCAAACTCTCTCTTTTATCAGGAAATACACAAAGAAGCCGTCTCCACCCCTCAGTGGAGGTAATGACTCCTATTGGGTGATCCAAAAATCTCTCTCCTGACCTCCAGATGTAATGGAAGTAATGGCTCCAGTGCCCTCTCTCTTCTTGGGCACTGCATTCTCTTGTTCCGTTTCCTACAATTTCGTCCACCTTTGCAAACATGTACTATTCAAACCTTCTCATGAAATGACCTGATTTAAACATGCCATCCACTTCCTCCCAGAGCTGCCGCCCCATCTTATTCTCCACTGATTAGATAGTAGAGGATAATAATGCCCAGTCACTGTTCATCGCTGTGACAAAATACCGGAGCAGGGCCCTTGATGAGGGAGGGAAGGCTTTGCCTGGGCTCCCAGTTTCGGAGCTCATGTGTAGCTGGATTGTGGTGAGGCAGAAAGGTGTGACCGAGAGGGTGCAGTAGAGAGTACAGTGGAGCAGAGCTGTTTCATGTCACGGTGGCCAGTGAATAGAGAACTCAGTGGGGGATCAGGGATAAGACACACCCTTCAGAGCATGGGTTGTCACTAACGATTTGACTGGCTTTTGGGAATCTAGTCCTCATACTGGGTCGTCTTGCTCAGCCTTAAAATAAGGGGAGGAGCTTAGTCCTACCGCAACTTCATAAGCCATGCTTTGTTGATACCCATGGGAGGCCTGTCCCTTTCTGAGCAGAAACAGAGAAGGGGTGGATTGGGGTGGAGAGAGGGGAGGGGAGGGAATGAGAGAAGAGGAGGGAGGGGGAATGGCAGCAGGGACGTAAAATAAATGAACAAATTTAATTAATTAAAAGAGATACACCCTTCAAAATCATATGCTGGTAACCCAGGTTCTCCAAAAGCCCCACCCCTGACAGTACATCTAGCTATTAAATCATCAAGGGATTAATCCCCCAGTGACCTATTTCTTCCAACTGGGCCCCACTTCTCAATAGTCCGTTCATCTATGAATTCATCAAAGGATAAATCTGTTGGCAAAGTTACAGTCCTCATGATCCAATCACCTCTAGCAGCAGCCCTTAGCTGAATACTAAGCCTTTGTGAAGAATACTTCACATGCAAATCATAACAAACCTCTTCTCCACTAATAACACATACACACATCTCTGTTCACTCTAAATCTCTAGAATCATATTATTTTGAGATACCCCTCAGGTATATAATAATCACAGAAAAACTGAGGTTAAAAAAGAAAGAAATGAATCACTGGGTGATTTCAGAAGCCTGAATCAATCGATACTGATATTCTGGTTTGAAAACCTACAACAGAGTAAGAATTTGGCACTCCCATAAACAGATATCCTTTAGGTAATGTTTAGTATGTGTAGATAGAAGAGGTAGTGTAAGGGAAGTGTGGGGCATAAGGATGCTTGGTGCTTCTAGCCTGCCCCAAAATTCCCAGGAATGCAATTCCCCCAAGTCCTGCCCTTCACTCAGCTGTACTTTGAGTCTACCATCTTGACCTTCAAGCACCCATTCTGAGTATTCCTTCCAACCACACGTGCTACTGTGTGTGGTCGAAAAATCTGTAAAGACAGTTTTCTTCACCGTGGCAATGTTTCCAAGGATGTCCCAGTGCTCGGTTGCTCTTTCACCCGGTGTATTTCTCAGCCATTGGTACATGGGGCAAATGTCCACCCTTCCTTCCACTCTGGTACCAAAGTAAGCATGGTAACTGGAGATCACTTCAACGTAGCAGTGGTGAAAGCCAAACAAAAAGTATGGTAGTCAGTCTTCCAGTCATCATGTGGGAGAGCCAGCTGGTCTGGTTTCACAGTCACCTCCACAAAAGTTACTCTGTGAAATGCTCAAAGAGGCGCTCGTTTTTATCCAGAGCTGGTACGAGGGGAGAAATTTTTAAAGTGTTTACAATGAGTATGTCCACTTGAATGGCTGGAATGGTCTATAGCTTAATGAACCTCATGGTTAGAACGCACCTGCTCCCTGGGGGTGGGGGTGGGTGAAGGGAACTTGTGCAGTCTCTCTCCCCAGTGGTTAACAGTACATGTTATTGCTAAAAGCACAGGAGCAATGGTGACATCTTGTGTCAGGTTAAAAAGTAACAGGATCTTGATTCCTCATGGGTCTCCTGGGAGCACCTGGGATGAGCTTTGGCTACAATTCATCTTTCTTTTATCTGTTCCTTCTAGCTGTTGATCAAATAATAAAACAAAGCTTTTCTCAGATGTGCAGATGAAGACCTGCAGGCATGATGGAGGAACTTCCCGTGGCATCTGACTGATCTCGTTGCCACCTCAATGACTACATACCTAGGAGTCTCATTCTAGTTCGAAAACTCAGCCTTTCCATCATGCAGAAATACCATTATCTCTGGACCCAACTATAGTCAACCCAACACAGCCAGGCGTAGCGGCAGAGCCATGAAGAAATGGTTCCATTCTACCGCATTGGCAACTCTCTCCATCTCATATCTTTGTCAGCCTTTTAGACACTGCATGACATGACTGGACCCTCTGGAACCCAGCAGGTGATGAGTGATGGGGTGGTGGGAGTCAGCTGCAAAACCAAATCTCTTGTATCTTGTGCTCTCCATGAAAGTGGTACTTCTTAGCATTGGTCACACAGAATCACCTGAGGATCTTACAAAGGCATCAATTTCAGACCAGCGAAATAGCAATTTACAGGGGCTGAGCCAGGCAGCCTTTTGAAATCTCTAACTGTCTGCATGCTTGCTCGCTTGCTTGCTCCCTTCCTTCCTTCCTTCCTTCCTTCCTTCCTTCCTTCCTTCCTTCCTTCCTTCCTTCCTTATCTCCTTCCTTCCCCCCTTTTTTCCTTTCTTCCCCTCTCTCTCTCTCTCTCTCTCTCTCTCTCTCTCTCTCTCTCTCTCTCTCATACAGGGTCTTACTTTGTAGTTCTGCTGGAATCCACTATGTAGTCCAGGTTGGCATCTAACTCGTGGTGATCCTCTTTGTCTCAACCTCCCAAGTGTTGGGATGGCAGTCAAGAGCCACCACATCTCGTTGATCCTGGCTTTTGCTTTCTTGCCCTGGGAACACAGCCACTGTGCTATGAGGAAGCACAAGCCACAGGAAGTGGCCATGACTCTACCCTATCTGATGTCCCAGTTAAAAGCCAGTATCAAACACCAGAGTAACGAATCAGTGAGCCTTTGATAATTCAGGCCTACAATCATTCGGTCACCCACAGTAGATCAAAGACAATCCATCTCCATTAATTTTCCTATTGTAAGGCACTGAAGGGTGCCTAGACAGCACTGGATACCTGGAACAATTTTATCCCTGGTTTAGATGAGGGAATGGAGACAGCAAGAGTAGAAGTTAAGCCACCTAAGGTAGGCAGACAGTAGGAGACAGAAAGCAGAATAGCCTGGATCAAGAGTCTAGACTGTATCACTAGAATGCATCTCCTGCTCAGTCAGCAACTGAAAGCAGGGGTATGTAAAACCAGAACTCTGTAGAACTCTGAAAATAACACGATTCCTTGTGCCCTCAAACCCAGAGCAACACAAGAGGAAGAAGGGAAGGAAGGTCTGCTCTTTCCACCACTCTGGTTTTTGTTTCATTCTTTATTTATTTATTTATTTTGTATTTTTAAACAGGGTCACACTGTGTGTTCCTGGCTATCCTAGAACTTACTATGTAGATGAGGCCTGCCTTGAACTCACAGAGATCTGCTTGCCTCTGCCTCCAAATGCTGGGAGTAAAGTCATATGCCATTACTCTTTGCATAAACTGAGAAAAAGCCTGGAGAAATATGATCTGCACATATTCCTTTGTCCATATAATTAAGGTAATACTGTTATTTAGTTCTAGAGTCTGATTTGTTATTAATTTCTCTGGCAATGATTATCCATTTCACCAGTAATCTTTGAAATAATTGATTTGAAAGTCTCATTTGTAAAGTGAAAGGACTACTTTGATGCCACTGAGATAGCTCAGCCAGTCCAAGTCAGAAGGAGAGAACCAACTCCTGAAAGTTGTCCTCTGACCTCCATGTGCACATTGTGGCATGTACACACACACACACACACACACACACACACACACACACACACACACTGAACATAATTTTAAAAATCTAGAAGTACTACATTCTACATTGCTTTTAAATTATCTCCTTTGAGGTTATGTTGTGTTGTACCCTTGTGTTTAAAGATTATATATTTTAGAATTATTGAAACATATAATTATTGAATCAGAAGAATTTCTTTAAGTTATTGATTAAAATACTCATTTTAAGTGTGAATAATTTAACTCAAATAACTACATTTTTTTCTTTTAATTATCTACTTATCATGGGGAAGGGGGACATGCATCCTACACTAGACATATGGAGGTCAGAGGGCAATTTTGTGGAGTCAGTTCTCTCCTTCCATCATGGGATGAGGGGTGAAAATCAGGGGACCAGGGTTGCACAGTAAGTAAGCCATTTCACTGGACTGGACTTGTTTATTTTAAATATTCTTGTTCCTAACTTGGTGTCCAAGACCTTATTCTGGTCTTGGTTTTCCCATCTCCTCTGGTATCTCTTCTCAGTCTTTGCTCAAGTCTTCTCTTTTCTGGAATGTTCCAAGGCTCAATCCTGTCTCTTTTGTTCTCTGTCTCTCCCTTTATGACCTCACTCTAATTCAAGACTTCAAATTCCACATGTATAACTTTACCCCCAGCTATATCTCCACACATATTTCTCTCCAACTTCTGGGTTCTTCGGTCCAATCATATACTTAACAGTTGTGTGTGACAGACATCTCAGCATCTTAAACCTCCTCCCTAAAACATCCCTTCTACCAACAGCCTTTTCCATCACAGGGAATAGCAATAATTGCCCTCCAGTTTCTGAGGCAAAGCAACTTGAGACTTTCTCAAGTTCACCCTACTCACGAAGAGGACTTTGAGAACTTAACTTTGAAAATCTCCAAACTTTACTTACTACTTGGCCGGTATTGCCATGACCCAA
>CABHPQ010102007.1:0-17031 GCA_902168405.1 Peromyscus aztecus
GGTGGCTGTCAGCTGCCCTGTGGGTGCTAGGAACCAAACAAACCAAACAGGAGCCATGAGTTCAGTTAATCACCTGGCCATCTCTCCAGCCCCAGGCTTCTGTAGCTAAAGGCTAAAGCATGTTTTTAAGTAACACTATAAAATTAAACAACCACGTGAAATTTAGTACTGGACTGTTCTGATATATATATATCTCACATTAAATCTATTTATGTTAAACATGATTGCTAAAAAGTATATAAACCCATAATTTAAGTAAATGTGAAGATCAAAATGTATATCCATAAATGAAACAAAATACAAGAATCTTATAACATCATATTAATTATAGTTGTTTTACAAAATATTTTACTTTTGAAAAATATGTTTGAGGAAGTGCCATGTTAACCTTCTTGGACTATATATGGATTAATTTTTTTCCATTCACGTGTCACATTGAAATTAAAAATTGTCCATTAGAAGCGAATCACAATTTCCTCTTTCCAGTCACATTTTTAAGTATTTATTTCAACTGCCAACAACCTGATTTTAAAAGCTCTGCAGCTCATTCCCAGAATTAAATATTACTTTGTCTGCTGCCTTTCCATAGTTTTGTAAAAGTAGACCAATTTTGATTCAGTCAGAAGAAGGGTTTTAGGATTTATTTACATAGTTTCTGAGGCATAATCCCTGGAGGTCAAAGCCACAGGTTTCCCTGTGCTTAGTTTCACATTCATGCATATCTCTACAGAGTTTTATTTTTTTAGGGTGATATCAAGAAATTGAGGGTCTTAACAATGTAACATCTCAGGAATTGGCACCCAAGGAGAGCACTCACTAATGACGATTTTTAGCAATCTTTAAAAGGTGGAGCCCCGCTCTTCCTGCTTCCCATAGGCTAGGCTTGGTGACTCCTTTCCAGTGAGTAGAGCAGGGAGCGGATGAGGTGAGCTTGGGACATAAGGCAGTCTCATCTACTTCTCTCTTGCATTTCACTCTGGAGGAATCCAGCCGCTACCTCATGAGGTCACCTAGCAGCTTACATAGTGTTCTTGAAATGAGGCGCTGAGGTCACCTACAAACTGCCATGCCAATGAACCGTTTTGGAAACTGCACCTCCTACCAACTGCAGAGGACTCGGCCTGGAGCCAGAAGAGCCTCTTAGCACCTACCAGCTTTCCCTTACATTCCTCATCTTCTTCAGCTATGAGATAAAGATGTTACCATTTTAAGTTTTGAGGATAATTTGTTGTGCAATAACAGATAGAAAATACAGTATATTTTCCAAGAAGTCTGGTCTTTCCTGGTGAGATAATATAACTCCTGAGAATGATTATTTTTAATCACTGACTTTTCTTATAATCATAGTCTTTTCATATTGTAGTATTTTGTTAATATACTGAATAATATGCTATATCAATATAATTTTACAACTGTAAACTACCTAATAAATCATGTAAGTACACAAAATTTTAAAAGATTAGCAAAATTTTAGTTATCATCTTGGTATTTTAGTGCTTTATATTTTAAGGTATTTACTGATATAAAGGTATACCATCACATCACACCTAAATTTCTTATTTCTCATTCTGATATGTGTACAACATATACAGATACAATAAAGTACTAATAGTATTTTAAATTAAACCTACAGTCACAGAAAGTACATTCCTCCACTGGTATTCCACAAAGTACAGTATGATCTGTCTTACATTGTCATTTATATTCATTGCTAAAGGGTTACTTTTTTGATAGGGAAGATTCTTTCAGGACTTCTATTTAACATTGTGTATGATGCTTCAATCATGCATTAACTTGAGTCCCGTAAACACTATTTGTGGCATGGTCTCCACAGACTTACACAGCTTTCCCAACTGTTCAATATCCGACGTAAGAATAGATGTGTCATGAATTTGTAAGTGTAGCCCCCACCTCTTTGGACTGTGATCATCTGTTGATTTTATGTAGACTGACAATCTCAAAGGTAAATTAGGGGAAGAAAATCAACTTTGTGTAATTTTAACATATGTGCATGGTGTCTGCCAAGAAGTGTATGCACACACATGCCATGCAAGATGTAAAACTAGTCTGTTCAGGTGTCATATTTGAGAAGATTCACTTGAAGTGATTTTAATTAAGAATCTAAGAAATACAACTCTACAGGGGTTTGTCCTCAGCCATCTGGTGTTTAGCTTAATATTTTTGTGGGTTATTTTTCTGGAGTACAATATGAAGCCTGTTCCTTAGGTGTTTTTATTTAATAAATGGCTCAGGAAAGAGGAGCAAGTCCCTAGAAATCAGGATTAAAATAAAATAAATGATTTATTTGGTCAAAAAGTATTAGAAATGAGCAGGTGCAAACTTGTTATTATACTTTTTAGAAAGAACTTTTAGCTCATTCACAGGCATAACACCTGGATTCTGGGTAAGTTTACCCGATTTTGTGTCTTAGCTCTGCTCCTTAGCTTTATCATATATTGGGAGTGATGCTGTAAGCCTCAAAGAGTATTTAAGTTGACTGTTAAAATGTTGTGGGATAGGTGTGTTGCCTGAGAATGGAAAGTGAATCTCCAATTCCAAAGGTTAAGATTTAATTCAGCTATGGCTGGTGCCTTTGAAAATGGTTCATTGTGTAGACTGTGACAGAGAAGGAATGTGAGGAAACACAAATAACATCTGTGCTGGGTAGTTTTATGCCAACTTAACACAAGCTAAATTCATCGAAGAGGAGGGAACCTCAATTAACAAAATATCTCCATAAAATCAGGCTGTGGGCAAGCCTGTAGAGCATTTTCTTAATTAGTGATTGATAGGGGAGGGCCCAGCCAATGATGGGTGGTGCTATCCCTTGGCTTCTGGTCCTGGGTTCTATAAAAAACCAGGATGAGCAAGCCATGAGGAGCAAGCCAGTAAGCAGCACCCCTCAATGACCTGCTTCTAGGTTCCTGCCTTGTTTGAATTCCTCTCCTGACTTCCTTCCATGATGAACAGTGCTGTGGAAGGGTAAACCAAATAAACCCTTTCCTCCCCAAGTTGCTTTGGTCATGGTGTTTCATCAGAGCAATAGAAACCATACCTAAGATAGCATCCAAACCCTAAGAAATCAGAAGGGACATTATAAAGAGATATTGAAAAAATTATTACTCATCAGCCTAGAGAGAATGAAATTGATTAAGCTGAAACAGTTGTGAACTGAGGACCACAGAGGGATATTCCCAAGATATCTCCAGGTCCCTTCATTTTTACAAAAGTTACATTACTCTCCCTGTGCTTCCTTGAAACATGTACATTTATGTTTATATATGAGTTTTTATACCCTTGGATAGCTGTGCCAGTTTGGCTCTTCCTGTGTTCTACTTTAATGTGTATAAGTAGTGTGTGCTCAAACACACTCACTCCTTTGTGAAGCCTGAACAGTTACTTATTCTGAAAATAATCACCTGATGTTCATATTTTCCTCTTCTGTTTAGTGTGTGTGTGTGTGTGTGTGTGTGTGTGTGTGTGTGTGTGTGTGCTGTGTATAATGGCTGTTTCTCTAAGGAAGGCCCTAGAACAGTGGTTTTCAACCTGTTGGTTGTGACCCCTTTGGCAAACCTCTATCTCCAAAATTATTTACATTATGATTCATTAATAGTAGCAAAATTACAGTTGTGAAATAGCAACGAAAATCATTTATGGTTGGGAGTCACCACATGAGGAATGATATTAAGTGCTGCAGCACTAGGAAGGTTGAGATCCACTGCCCTGGAATATACTGACAGTCCATGCTGAACATCTTACAACTGTCATCTCATTCTAGTACATTTTAATGACTCCTTGGTAGTAGTTTCTAGAAGCTGTGGAAGAGTAGTACACATTTACAAGCATTTTACATTAAAACAGAATGGAAATGGCAAAATATTGTGATACTTGAAGTCTCATTTTTGTTGTTGTCAGGAAAACTCATGAGGTTTGAGATTACATGCCAATCAAAGTCCTTGGAACTTGTCTAATGAAAATTAGTTTGCTGATTAAACATAACAGAATCATAGCATTTCTAAGTTTTAGAAGTCATAGTGAAATATTCGGAACTCGGAGCAGTATGAAACACAGTTGACACAACTCTGACTGTATCCATCAGGAAGCCACTGTACTCTTCCTTACCAGGACCCTTTGTTTTGGGGCTGTTACCACTGCCAGGTCCTTTCAGGGTCTTTTTATCTGAGACCCGTTAGGCAAGTCTGTACTTCTCAGCAGAGCTGGGATACTTTCCTGGCTCATCTTCTATTATACTGGTATTGCAATAGCCAATGGCCTAACTTAATAGGGGACATACAGATATAACAGATGTATACCCATACACATACTATCTGGATAGTGGTGAATTCACAGATGGAATACAATCTTGGATATCATGGTTAGCCACAAGTATTATAATCTCCTTGCTGATAATGAACATCATTATTTCTGTGGTTGTGTGTTCTGGGTACTTTAAACGTTACAAGCAGGGAAGTCCAGGACAGTTATCATATCACTACCTCTGTGTAGATGCAACGTACCACTGTCTACTCTTTATATTTCAGAGGAGTCAGAGAAGGGAATGGCTGGTCTTTGTAGTCATTTAGCACGTGTTTGGAATTGGTACAATGGCCAGGAAGAATGAGGCATTGTCCACTATCTCTGTTCATGTTCAATAGCTTCTATACATTCACACTGAAGTGTCCCAGACACCTTAAACTTAATATATTCCCAACTGAGCTACTTATCTTTACTTCCTAACTAGAGACTGAATTCCTTTTCTCTGTAGGATAATGTTATCACTATCTAACACACATTCAAATTACAAACCTTGAAGTCATTTGTTTAATCTACTTTCTCCCCTTTATCTTCCTATAACCTCATGTGAAATTTTCTCAGGACTAATTAATTCTATTACTCACAAATGTCTAATTGGTTCTGTATTCACTGTCCTTGTCACTGGAGTTGTTAGGGTCCGATCCTGGATCCTAGTTCCCTTAAAAAGTAGGCTCAGCTCACTGTCCTCAGTATGCCAATTAAAGAGACACTTTATAGTGAAAAACAGATAAAGGGGATGTATGCAATGTGGCCACACTGGGGAGAGGAATAAATACAGATGCTATTCTTTATCTGTGAAAACTGAGCTCCTTGTTTGTTGGATTTCTTCTACAGTCCAGAACAATTTCAGGTGTTTTTGATAAGACCTGGTACCAGGGGATGCTGGAGGTGTCATGCTTTGAGTCTCATGTCATCCAAGCACAAAGTGTAAGGACTGTGACACCAGCTAGCAAAGTGTATCCCACCCCCCACCTCCAGCACCACCAGCAGTACCTAGGACTCCTGAGAAATGCATCTTGAATTACCCGACATCTTCAGAATCTAAAACCTGGGGGTAGATCACCAAGGTTGGCACTCAGAGTTCCCGATCACAAATTTCTGAGAATCTAATTGATGTTGCTTCAATGTATTGTCCCCAACCAGCAGAGCTGACAACCCCCCGGGAACAATGGTCTTGAACTCCTGATCCCTATGCTTCTATTTGAATGCTGTATTTTACCTGCTGGCTAGTATTTTAACGGGTGTTTTTGATTTGATAAAATTTGGAAACAGCCATGGGTCCCATCGTAGCTGCACAGCACGATCACCTGGGAGCTTTCAAAGAATTACTAATGCCCGTCCTCATGGCCATGAACATGAGGGGCCTCTTACAAAGTTCTCACGAGAATTTGACATGGAGCTCAGACTGGGAACCAGGCAGTCTCATGCTACTGAACTTCAGTAAGAAAGTGTTGGAGGGAAGGGGTAACTGAGATCCAGGATCCAGGAGGCTCCAGCTGTACTCCTACTACCCTTGAGACAAGAGTTCAGTGGGGTGAACAATAAAGATGCCCCACAGTGAGCAGCAGGATTGAACAAGGATAGGAGACACACTGTCACATTTCCATATGTCAGAAGTAATGCCAGGCATGGCTTGATGCTTGCCATCTTCTTACTGTGTCCACTTGCGGTAGAGGGAGCCAATGAACTGCCTGGTGCCAAAATTTCAAATTAGATGTGTACAAAGTAATGATATTTATAATTTCAAAAGCACAGTTCCAACTCCAAAGGGAATAAAAGATCATTAATTCTAAAGCCAAATATGAGAGGTCATGGCCTAGGAAAGCCAATTTGGGTTGCCCCAAATAAAATGTTCCAATATGGTAACAGTTTTGTCAGCTTTGTATAGTAATAGGACAATGAAAGTCATAAAGCAAGGCATTTAAAAATACCCTAATGAGTAGACCAGATAGGCAGGTTATAGCAAAGCAGAAGAGCTCCCATGTAGGCCTCAGATATTATTTGATGATATTCTTAGCTTTTGGATGGTGAAAGCTAGGGATCTATTTGCACATTTCAAACGGGATTTTACCCAATAGAATGAGAATATCTACACAAGAGGTAGATAACAAATGCGTATTTAGTGAGTTAAATATGGTACAAAATAATATTTGTTGCTCACTATCTGTGGACCTGTAATATTCCTGCTCTCCATAGCTGAAGTTCTAACTAGTCAATCAATCTTCTATAACCTTTAACACACATAGATGTGCAGCTTTTACAACATATATGAAGACATGAATGTAAATTACTGCTACAGCACATTTAAATTTACTGAGGGGACTTTCCTTCAGTTATCTTTATCTAAAAATAACACACTGGAGCAAGTGAGATAGCTCCGTGATTAACAGCACTTGCTCTTTTTTCAGAGTACCAAGGTTTGGTTCCCAGTCCCCACATCAAGTGTCTCACAACCACCTGTAAATCCAGCTCCAAGGGATTTGATGTCTCTGCCTCTCTGGACACCTGCATGCACATGGTGAACATAAACTCATGCAAGCACGCACATATACACACAACAAAAGTGAATAAATCTTTCTTTAAAAGGAGGCATGAAAACAAGAACAAAGAGAATGGAATAGACTGATGAGAGAAGAAGGGGGCACTCCCAGCCTCATCTGACCCCATGCCAGCACATCAGAGTCTCTAGGGGCTCCCTAACAAATTGCTCCATCTCTTTGGCCTCAGCACAAAGATCAGTTGTAATGTGAGCTTTGCCTGATGGGACTTTGCTCTCTCTGAAGATTATGGGGGCAGGGCACAAAAAGGTGTTGTTGAAGGACAGTTGTTAGTTTATCTTTTATTTTATATTTATCAAGTATAAAATTGCTTTTATACTCAAAATGGAGTTCTTAAAACATAATGTCAGTGCTGACTATTCCATGGATCCTGTTAATCATTGGTGACTAAAGAGTTTAAAAGCCCTGCTACATATTCAAGTATGTCATTGACAAAACATGGGAATACATACTTACACACACACACACACACACACACACACACACGTGCACTGATTGCTATTGCTTGCTTTAGGAAGACTTAATAGATTCTTAACAGACTCTGCAGGTCACAGCCAAATATGAGAAACTTTAACTATTCCCTTAAACAGGGAAGTGAGTGATGCCGGAACTGATGGATATGATAGGCAGTCCCTTCTCCCAGCCCTGTGCTACTAGTAAGAAAGTATGTGAGTGTTGAACTGCAAGAACCGTAGCCACATGTGCAGCCAAGTACTTGCTAAGGGTGGTATGCTGAATATTGAAGGCAACTGTAGTTGTGTATTCGGACATTAAAAGACAATCATAGGTCAAAATTTGCATTTTTCAATAGAACATGACGGTTCTTTGACACTGAAAATCTTTGTTGACTTAATGGCAATCTCAGGTATTCTTCACTTGTGGAGGAAGACCTGAGTATCTGTCTATCCTAGCTCAAGTAGGGTTCTTGAATAGTCTGAAAAGACCCTGAGGCTAAAGGTAATAAGTATTTTGAAATGTACTTCTATTGGTCCTACTTTCAGGCTATCACCCTTAAATACTGTTACCTTCTCGGAATTTGTGCTCCATGTGTAGCTTCACTAAAACATCAATGCAAAGAGAAATCTAGTAAACACACCATGTCCATGTAAAAAGTAAGGAAAGTGGTTGTCATTTAACAGCGGTTTTCATGTTTACAAATTTGTCTCTCTACGCACAATTCTCTTTTGCAACAACTTTTTGCCTATTATAATATGGTAAGTAGCATTTAGTCTTATCCCTTCTTATATTAAAGAATTTCCTAATATGTGAATAAAATGTATCATGAATCACATGTTGGCAGAAGAAAGCATTTTAAAATGCTGTGGTAACTCAGCATTGTATGATATAGAAACGTAATGGAAAGTAATATGGGGGCTCTTCTTAAAAATAGCCTTGCTTTCTTTATTTGTTCCTAAAAAACCAGAACAGAAAGAAAACAAAGGCAGTTGCTAATTAAAAGTAAACCATTGAGATACTAAGCCTTTCTTTGACATGACCTGGAAGACAATGCATATTGAGCATACAGATGGTTTTTATTAAACCATTTCTATATAGAGAAATAATGCAGGTAATTTTGTACTATTTTGTACTTTGACAGTTTGATACGTAATGACAGGTATATTGTTTTATGACTAGTAGATAACTTGAATACATTGCTTTCCTCTAAGCCATCCTTTATTTGCATCTTTTCAAACCTTTAGAAGTCCATTATCTTCCCATCCTGAATCTCTTTATTTGTAGATAAAACCTACTTTTGATTGTAATCAGTTTGGTTTTATATACCTGAATCACTTTCAGTAGTTGCTTTTAATTTAATCATTAGCAAAGAGATTACATTTTGGGGGGCTAAATACATTTCCTGTATTTCAGTGACATTGACATTGGGATCCATGTTGTGAGATTTACCACATGAGATGCTTTCTTATCTGAAGACCCATCATTACAGATTGTCTAGGCGCCACTATAGTTTTCAACACTGTATTGATTAAAGTCCTTCTAACAGTTCTGCTCAATGTCTCCTTTCTTTTGGAAGGTCCTGGTCCTCTGGCTCTTACAGACTGAAAGCACCTGGTAATGACATGCTGTCTCCTCAAGAATAAAGCCTTTTCTACTCTTCAAAGAGGGAGAGTCAGAGAAAGGGATGCTGAGGAACCAGGAACTATTTACCTGCTGCAGGAGAAGTATAGCTATTGAGCTGGTTAGAACCGCTCTTGACTCTTGCGATTCCTCTCGATAGCTTTCCTATCAGCAAGGTGCCAGGGACACGCTAACGGAAGCCAATTTGCCTTGCCTATGAAGTCCTCAGTGTGTTTCTGATGGTGCTACACAGACAGAAACAGAAACCTAAAACATTTTCAAGATGATATGTGTTATGTATGTATACTTACGGTATACAATGTGAGTTTCTTTTAAAGTGGGAAAACATTATATTACATTTATTCATTTATTTTACGTGTGTGTGTGTGTGTGTGTGTGTGTGTGTGTGTATACTCGTATGTGCATGTCCTAAGGTGTGAGTGTAGAAGTCAAAGGGTAACTTGCAGGAGTCAGTTTTCTCCTTCTACCAGTATATCCTGGGGATTGGATCAGATGGTCAGACTTGGCAGCAAGTACCTTAACAAGCTGAGCCATCTTGCCAGCTTCCTGTGTAGTATCTTAACATATGTATTGTACAATTATTAAACAAAGTTGATGAATATATTAGTTGCCTCCTATCCTTATAACATTTTGCACTGAGACTTTTAAACTCTTCTTAATAATTTATAGTATTATTATAATACATTATGATAATACAATATATTATATAATAAAATTAAAATTATTTAAAATCATTGATAAATTAATAAAAAATTAAATACTGGTTAAAAATTTTAAAAATATGTTTTAATAATAATACACAATATTATTATTAAGTATAATCACTGTTCTGCACAGTAGATCTCAAAAATGTATTGGTCCTGTATAATAAGAACTTTAGAGAAGCTATGTAATGAGTTAAAGGCCAAATCTTACAAGAATGTAAGTAATCAGGATAGATATCAGAAATTACAGTAAAGCTAAAACAATATCAAGATTTGATATAAGATCACAATCTTTCATCACAAATTATTCTTGCTGTATATGAACCTTGCTTACTTTATTTATTTATCTATTTTTTGAGATAATGTCTTATTATGTAGCCTTTCCCTGTCCTTGAACTCACAAAGTAGATCAGGCTGGCCTGAGACTCATAGAGATCCACCTTCTTCTTCCCCCTGAATGCTGGCAGTAAAGGTATGTGCCACCACACCTGGCCACTTCTTTTATTTGCACATGTAAACATATCATTCATGTATGTAGAGAAACAAATGCCTCTTACTCACTCTGTTTATGTTAGCCATGACATTTACACTTTCATTTCATAATTAAGTTTTCTAAAAGGTAGCTTTTATATATTCCCATTCCTCTATTGTTTCCCATTCATCACAATATACCTATATATTCTATATCTCTCTATATATATGTGTGTGTTGTATACATATACTTATTGAAAGCATAGATGACATTCCAGTGAAGAAAATGATTTGTTTCAACTTGTCAACTATTCTATCTCTATAAAGAATCAAAATTCTAAGTAATTAGGTTTAAAAAAATCACAACATATACAATGCCTAGTTTACTTAGAAATAGACTAAATATTTATAGTACTAAGAAAATATAAAAGTATCCAAACCTATAGTAGTGACCCCATATGGATAGAATATAAGTAGTCAGTTGGGTTGGTGTTTGGGTATATATTTCATCTAATTTTGTCATCAAAATAAGAAAAATTGTTTTTCTTAATTAAAAATACAATTTAGTATAGTATGCTCTATAGTTAAATAAGTCAAGCTATTAAGTATTTCTTCAGTTAATAGTGATCTTAAACTATGATGATTTTATAAATAGAGGATATTGATCACAATTATATATAAATACTGCTACTACATTATAACTAAATGACAGCATACAGAAATAGACACTCATGGGAACAGCTGGATAGTATAGAGTCTCTTTTATCTAATGTATATTTGTGAACATTTTTTGCTTAGACCTTCTTTTATGGTTTCTCTGAAATTCATTGGTTTATATTCTAATAGTGCAGTATGTTTAGAAAGATGTAAATCTCAGCTAGTAATATGGAGAGAGTGTCCTCTTATGTGTACCATGGACATCTTTTCTCTGTCGCCCACACTAAATGACATTTCAGTCTAAAACTCAGCCCCAGAAAAGCAAAATGAAAAAGAAGGTATATGCTAGAAATATAACCTAGCTTTTAAAAACTGTTACTTTAAAAGAAAGGCATTGGATTTATCCTATATTTTTAATTGAACCAAGTTATTACTATCACTGCATTATTTAATCAAATGGTATGTAAGTTATATTTTAATAGATAACAAGATCTCAATGGTTTGTATATGTTACCATTGGCAAGTAATGAAATAACCAGAAAGCATCATTAATAATTGGTATAGTAGAAATGTGTAATGTAAATTATAATGTAAACATATGTTTATCAAAGGGATCTAGAACCATAGGTTGAGAACCACTATCTAGACCCAGCATCTTAGATTCTCTGATATTAAGAGACCTAGGATAATGATGATAATATTTTCAAAGACAATGTCTTATAAAGATTCTTAAGACATAGAATCAGTTTGATAGGATGTCTGTGGTCAAAGTTAATCTAGTTTATGTATTTGTTCAGTGTGTGATTTTCTTCTATTCCATGCAGGGTTCTAGGCAAACACTATAACATTTATAACATTTCAGAGAATATATTTTAATTTCAAGAACTCTCAATTTCTAATGCTAATGCTTTTAATTGGCTTGATTTAAAAAAAAAACCTAAACACTACACTCATGATTAACATGTTTAGCTTGAATAAATCACTATATGATTTTTATCAAATGAATGACACAAAATATGACATATAAACCTATGAAAAATTACATGAGCCTAAGACACACAAAGCTAACAGTACTTATTTAAAGTCCTTTTTAGGGAGCTGGGAAGATGGCCTAGTTGGTCAAGTACTTGCCACACAAACAAGAAGTTATTGAGTTTGGATCTCCAGAGTTGGGAAGCACAGCAAACAGGAAGTGGAGCCAAAGTATAAGACATCAAGGCCCCCCTCAGTGACCTACCTCCTCTGGGGAAGTTCCACCCCCTAAAAAGGTTCCACAACCTTTCCAAATAGCGCCACTAGCTGGGGAATAATTGTCCAAATATAGGAGTTCTTGAGGGAGAGTTCATATTCAAATCACAACAGTGTTAAACCAAGAAGGAAGGCATTTAGATTTTAGCAGATTACAAATGACATTGTAAGAATCCACATATTATTCTGTATATTACTTTTAAATAGTTGATACGTAGGTGAGAAACTGGAGATCTAAGATTCAGAGAGTACATACTGTGTGTTTTCTCTCTAATGAAGGGGGCCAGAGGGATGGCTCTGTGGTTCAGACTACTTGCTAATCTTGAAAAGGCTGAGTTTAGTTCCCAGCAACACATCAGATGGTTCATAACCTCATGTAAGTCTAGCACCAGGGGATCTGACACATACATGCAGGCACACAGACACACAGACACACACACACACACACACACACACACACACACACACACTGAAAACAATTTTATAAATGGAAGGCCTATGTGCCATGAAGACAGTGGTGGGAAGCTGAAGGACAGGGAGGGCTGAAGAGGAGTCAATATTATTGAAGTGCATTGTACACGTGTGTGAAAATATGATGAAACCTACTATTTTATGTGATATATGCTAATAATAAAACTAGTTTTAAAAACCAAGGCTAAGAGCTTTCTCCCTAATCCCTAGTAGCTGTGAGAACCACCACCCATCAGGATCATAGATGGTTGAACCTTAACAGACTCATTTTTCCCAACATTTAATCTGCATATTTCTGTCACTGATGTTACCAGTCATCATTTGGTTACTCATTCCAGAAATCTGAAAGTTGTCTGAGAGTACATTCATCTCTGAACCCTTGCTGTCCCATAGACTGTCAAGTTTTTAACCATCTAGTTCCTAAACATCACTGCTGCCTGTTATGTGCTCGCAAGCCCTGGGGAGGTTTCTCTACACCCATGCCCAGCCTCAGGGTGCGATCTATATTTCCTACCCACCTTTCTCTGCCTTCTTTGAGATTTTGAAGCCCAGACATCACTTTCCCTGGGACTTGTCTTCCTACTGTGGAGAAGTTGTCAGGTGGGAGTCACCAGCCAGAGAGGAGTCATTTATTTGTTTTTCTTTGCTCTCTTCCTGATAAAGCACTAGAGTTCTCTCTTGCTGCCTTCCTTAATAATACATACGCTTCTGTAGATAGGTTTCTTTTTTTCATAAATGTCTCAACTATGAAAGCTGCTAGGAAAATCTGGATTCCTTCCAGAACTCTGAGCGGAAGAATCTCCTGAACCAATTAGGTTTTAATGCTCTGTTCTGCATATTTGTAACAGATTTTGACTCGTCTTCATCCTTCATGCTGCAGTCTTTACACTGCTCTGTGGGAAAGTCTTTTCCACACGAGATCATTCCAACAGTTTTTAATGAGAAGAAAATACCCTATAATGACAAATACATAACATACAGTATTATATAAAATGGTTTTAACCATATGAAAATGAATGCATACCAAAATGAAAGGAAAAAAACATCATTCTTTGAGAAATTAGGGTTTTGTTTCTTCCTCTATATATTTTGCTCTTAATAGAATCTACATGCTCAGGAAGGAAGGGAGGGGGGAAAGACAGACTGTATGGTGAATATCAGAAGTATTTTTAATAATATTTTTCATGTCTTAAGAATGTTACTAAGCATGTGCTGGGGCTTCCTAGCATTGAAAGAAATGCCCTATATTGACATACAAGGTCTGCTGTCCATGTTAAAAATAAACAGAAGGCAATCTGACATGGCATGAGGTCTGCAGCAGCAGTGAGATTCTCTCTGAACCTTACAGCCACTTTATGAATGGAGGTGGGATCTTTTACATGCTCATTAATTGTAATTTAGGTTAAAACCAAATTATTGAAAATAATACAGCCCATCAGACATTTAATTCACCAGAGTTTCCAGGCTCACTATTGCGTTTAATCAGTCCAATAATCCAAGTTAAAGGGTAGATCTCTTACTGCAGTGCCTCACACTTTAATAATTTGAATCATTTTTCCTCTTCCTTGACTTCTTAATGCTTTCAAGAATATCTGTATATTTTTGTTACACTCTTTGATTTATTTGCCAACAACGTCTCAAATAACCCAAATTTCAGGCATGTTATAATTGCCTCAAAAATATTCTGCTTGACCAAATCGAGACTCCAATTTGAATTTTGCTAGCTAGAATAGAGGGAGCTTTTAAAGTGCTAGTTGTGCATATGTATGAAAATTGAAATTATTCACCCTTTGGAAATTCACTTAGAGAATAAGTGAGTTCTAAAATTGTACTTTATATGGCTAAAGCGACCAAATTTGAGGATTACTGCAAGATAATTTGTATATGGGTTTTCTTCTCTGTTGTATCCTCACGATTTGCTCTCTCTTCTTCTTTAATAATCCGCCTCTGCTATGTTTATGGCTTAACTGTGAGCTTTTGGTTGTTCATATGGATCGTTTGTTTTCCAGTAACATGAATGTAGAATACCAACGAAGGGCAATGCATATAGGCATACAATTTCTGTAATTGCTTTTAATAAAACAATGTGATCTAATCTAATGAGAACATTTGGAATGCGTGTTCTTATTTCAGTTTTTATTGGTGCAATTTCTAAATGTAGAATAACAAGCAAAAAAAAGAAGCCTTTTTAACCACAAACATATTTTATGAACCAGTGGAATGAAAATAGTTATAGTTTATAATTTTCTCAGTGTGAAAAAATTTAAGAATTGGACAGTGAGATTTTTGGTCTTTTATAATCTTGATGACCTGAGAGGAGAAGCTGTAACAGAGAACAGAATCTGCAACTTTCAGCTCAGAGCATGAACTGTGCTCTGTGCCTGTGTACTGCTTGTCTATAGAGTGACTCTCATTAGATATTCAAAATACTGGAGATACTTGAAGTGGTGGTGGTGGATCAACATTCTAAGTAGCGTGGGTAAACTTGTCCAGTTTAGTTTGACGATCTCCTGAAAAATATTCCCCAGACTTCCTAGCTTTGAAGATAGCCTTCCCTCACCACCAGAGCCACACTCTCAAGTTCCAGCTACACTACACGTAATTTAAGAAAGCTGATGCTGTGAAAAAATAGTACAAGAGATAATAGAGGAGTCAAGCAAAATACAGAGAAAATTAACTACATTTAAACTCCAGTAGTTTGATTGTAATTTTATTATAAAAATGACATGCTCCTTTATAGTTATATGAATTAATGACTCACATAACTGTACTCCTAGAGAAGACATGATATGTATACCCTGCATCTCAACAAAATTATCAACATTTGATATTTGCCAAGTATACTTATGTCAAAAGCTAGATATATCTGAGGAAATACAGTTTTGTAAATGAATTATTATTTGACCCAATGTAAAGATTTTACACAGAAAGATTTCACAAACTCTAAAATGATTTTTTAAACTTTCTGCTTTTAAATATTTTTTATCATAATAACTTATTATCATATTTAAATTAATTCTAATTGTTTCTCATTTTAGTGCCATGTTTATGCACATGATTAATGAAATTTTAAGTGTTTGTTGTATTCTTCCCTCATTAATCATAATTTGAATAGATTTTTTTTGGTTCAAATTCAGGGTTTAAAATGATATTCATTACAATATATTCATTTTCTCCATGATAAGATTTATTTTAAAATATCACTGATGCAATTAAGTAACAAGCAATTAAGTAAAGAAATGTTTTTTAATTTTAATGAATGGTTTCTAGTCTATAAAAAAATGATCTGTTTTAGCACATTACCTTATAGACTCTATGCCTTCTCTTCAAGTCTCATTGAAAAATATAGTTGATGACATTGTTTATCTATTTTTATTCTAAATTTTGATTCCAGATCATGCTATTTATCTATAAAATTAAGTAAATTACAATATTATAAAATATTGATGGTAGATTATAGATTTGTTCTTTCAGTTTTTCTGTAGGTTTGACAAATTTAACAATAAAATTAAAAGCAAAGTTTACAGAGCGATATGTAAATTAGATACTGGGTTCTTAAACTCTGTAGTGGGGTGTTGCTACAGAACATCTATTACCTCAGCCGTCTGTACATCTTGAGATATTAAAATATTAAATATAGTAATGGACACTGGCTTTGAAGAGCCATGAGTGTGTCATGATTTCCTAGTGATATTGGTGATTTCTTTGGAGTGTGCAAACAAACTCAGCTTTCCCATTATCTTTCATACGCTGCTAGGATTTGACTAAATGTGGCCCTCATTCTTTAGTGCAGTACCACTGAAGAGACAGTTTTAGTTCTGTAGTTATTTAGCAACAATCTTTACATTTTAATTCTTAAAATTATTCATGTTTTATAGATAGACACAAACCTGTACATCTTAATGGTGTACTATGTCATGTATACATTGCAATATCAAATTCAATTTACTGAACATTTATTACTTCACTAGTCTGAAAGCAGTAAAAGTCCCTTCCTCTAGAGAAAGTAAAGCACATAATAATATCTGTAGTCACCCTACCATGGAATAGCATATCAGCAATCCCAGTCTAAACACAGTTTAGTACCCACGGCTGGCTTCTTCCTCTATCCCTTCCTTCCTCTGCATTCTCTAGGCTATGGCACCTCCATAACTACCCATTTCTGTGATGCTAACTGCTTTAGATTCTGCATATATTAGCTGCTTTGTTGTTGTTGTTGTTGTTGCTGTTGCTGTTATAAAACATCATGACCAAAAGCAATGTATAGAAGGAAGAGTTTGTCTTTCTTACTGTTTCCAAAGGAAAGTCTCCAATGACAGTGGAGGCATGGGAGCCGGCACATGGAACAGTGAGCTAAGACATCACGCTTTGGTCCACACATAGGAAGCAGAGAGCCAGCTATAAGTGGGTCGAGGCTCTGGATTTTTAAGGTGACATACTTCCTCTCGCCAGGCTAAATCTCTCCCCATAACCTCCCCCAGACAGTGCCACCAACTGGGGACCAAGTATCC